>QANW01010535.1:2377780-2472513 GCA_003254865.1 Dryas drummondii | reverse complement strand
GTGCCTATTGATTACCTAGGGTTTCTCCCTGCGATGCCTTTTTTAATTTTTAATTTTTTTTTTTTTTTTAGCAAAAGTTTAGAATCGAGTTTGATTGCTGATCGGTGCTTGATTTCTTTCTTGTTTGGTGCTGTTTGGGGCCTAGGAAAATTCAATTTTGATGGAATCCTATGATTTTCTCCTTTTTTCGGCAATTTTTTTAGCGGTTAGAGTTTAAAATTGCGGCTTTGTTTGAGAAATTGAATTTTTGAGTTTAAGAATTGACAATTTCACTGATGAGGTTGGAAGAAGCTTACAACAAATCGTACGTATCTATTTTTATGATTGATTTGTTTGTCTATTTTGCAAATTCTGATTTGGTTATGTTTGGGTAGAAGAGTTTGCAGTCACAGAGCTTGATATAATCGAAATAGGTGTGTAATTGTAGTGAACTGCATTTTAATGTAATTCACTCAGGTTTAGACATGGAGTCAATTTGAATATGCTCGGTGACCAGACTTTGAATTGAAACAAGGGTTTTAATTCTAGATTTTATGCTCCAGTTTTATGGAACTGAATGCATTTCATTGGAATTTGATATATAATGCTGATTTGAGGCATGCAAATAATGAAGTTATCATTCTTTTGTTATATTATCATTGATTTGCTTTACAACAAAGTGGAGCATGTATTTGAATAAGAATGACTTCATTTTGGAAAAATGTAGGTCTTTTCAAGCTTCATCTTGGATAGGAAATTTACATTAATAGCATGAGCCAACGGGGGGGCAGGGTCCCTGTAAGAGTGTCCCGGCGGAGGAAGAATGGGACTGGCTTAGACCTCAATAGTGTGCCACCTGGTGAGAATCGGGATCAGGGGGGGACTTCAACTCAGGTGGAGCCTCAGGATGTTCAAGCTAGCCTGCAAGGGCAGTCTGTACCACCTACTATGATTGATGTTGAGGCTATTGATGATGATGTTGTTATATCTTCCCCCAGGGCTTTTGCCGAGGTATGTCTTATATTAAGTTTACACATTCTTTTATTTTTGTGGGTTATTTCTGTACACTTAATATAAATATGTGTGTATATATTTATATTAACAGCATGAGCCATATATAAATATATATATATATATCAAACTAAATCTTTTATTTTGTAATATGTTTTGTTAGGCTAAAAACAATTCTAGAAGGAACCGAGGAAGGACCATAGTTGATGTAGATTCAGGTAATTTTGGTCTGTTATACTATAAACTTACTATCATTTCATTACATTGGAACTTCTTGTCATATGTGTATTTTGTTTTGCATAATATCCTGTCTCCTTGTTATTATACTTCTCGCATGGGAGGATTGAGGATTCTGTTTTCTTGTATGTTCTTTTTCCTTAGTTCATTCTGTCCAACTTCATGAGATCAGTGGATAAATTGATTGTTTCCTTTGGATTTTTGTATCACTTTCAGTTTTTCTGTACAATGAGAAAAATCTTTTGTTGCAAGTT
Source organism: Dryas drummondii (assembly GCA_003254865.1). Taxonomy (NCBI): domain Eukaryota; kingdom Viridiplantae; phylum Streptophyta; class Magnoliopsida; order Rosales; family Rosaceae; genus Dryas; species Dryas drummondii. The sequence continues at coordinate 2,471,032 of QANW01010535.1, read as the reverse complement.
GTGCAACCTATGAGATAAATTGCGAGGGTGAGGTCAACTCATCACTTTTCGCTTGCCTGCTGACATATTGTTTACCCAATATTTTCTTTATTATTTTTCTAAATAAGAAGGGGAGGTGGTTGCTAGACAATCTACTCGCCTTTGAGCTAGACCTTGTCAGCGGCAAGTCTTAGTTTTCCCCCTATTGCGACTTGTGTTAAATACTTGTGGAAGGTTTGTTGGTCACATTTTTTTTAATCTATGTTTTCTTCTTAGCATTGGTCTTTATGTGTATCTCACCTCTCTCTCTCATTCATCATTGCAGAAGATCGGACTAGGGTTTCTCATATTAACAAGCGCAGAAGAGTTGCAACAAGCCAAACAATTATTAATTGTGATTTTTACATAAATTTGGAAAGCAATAGCAACTCCACGGTAATTGTAGTAGTTCCTTGTCTTCTTCTTTTCTGCTTAATGCACTCTTGTGATTGTCTGCTTTGTTAAAAATGCACCAATACTCTGGTTTTGATGGTGCTATTTAGGTTGAAAGGCCATAGATGTAACTGATAATTCTGTCTTTACATTTAATGTTACTTGTATTGTTGTTATTTTCTGGTGCTATCTACTTTCAATCTTGTTCCTTTCACCTACTGGTTATTGCAGATGCAAATAAACATTAGCATACAAATTGCTAACATAAAACTAGGTAAATGTGAAACTTCTGTCAGCAAACAATGAGATCTTAAAAACTTCATTGATCATCTGCCATTTATTAAGTTTTTCTTATACACTTGCAATTCATAATGCATGCAGTGAGGCTTCTATGAATTGCCTGGCAAAATTGTTAAAATAAATAAATGTCTCTTGAGACTAGAGTATTCTATTTGTTCGCTGTGAATGTGTGTGAATTTTTTATGCTCACCTTAAATATTTTTATTTGCAGAAGGAGAAGGTTACACAGCCACCTCCACCACCAAAAGAGCCCACCTTTACCTGTCCCATTTGCATGGCCCCATTAGTTGAGGAGATGTCAACAAAATGTGGTCACATTTTCTGCAAGGCTTGCATCAAGTCTGCGATAAGTGTACAGAGTAAATGCCCTACTTGTAGGAGAAAAGTAACCATGAAAGAACTCATTAGGGTATTCCTTCCGACAACCAGCTGAGTGTGCAACTCATGCCTATGTGATTGTTTTGGTAAGTTGGCTCAGTGTTCTATTTTATTTCTATTTGTAGAATCGTTAGTGGAATTATTAGTAGCACTAAATACGCTGATTCTCTTAGTGGAGTTATTAGTACTACCTAGTTATTGAATCACTGATTCTCTTATGCTTATAAGAGAACGCACACTAGTATGTGGTTTTTCTTATGTTTGTAAAAGAATTACTTTGTTAATACAATATGTTCGGTTTATGGTTATTGAATTTAGGTTTTGTTCATTGTATTCGTACTGATAAATGATCTCTCTCTCTCTCTCTCTCTCTCTCTCTCTCTCTCTCTCTCTCTCGGCAGGTCTTTGCAAAGTGCTTTTTGGGGAGAGAGGATTGAAGAATTGTTTTGGCATGCCTGCAGAACTTGGAATGAATTCTTTGAGATATGTGCAGTTGATTAGGCTAAGTGACACTAGTGGGGTTCTGTATGGAAAACTTTTATGATATTAGTGGGGTATTACGTAATACCCGAACACCTTTTCTCTCATTTCTTGTTACCTCACCATCTAATCCTATGCCGTTTTAGCTGAGATATTAATGGAAGTAGCTTTTGCGTGAGCAATCAGGAAGGGGAGTATATGTTAGGTATATTCCAAATTTTCGTGGTTCTGAACTAGAGTAGGATCTTAAATATCTGTCGTTTTATCGTTTACGGTTAACCGTCTGGAATGTTGGAATAGGATTAATGACAAAAATCGGGAAAGATTTAAGGAAGATGTTGATTAGTTCAGAATCGTTATTCTTACATTTTCAAGTTTTATAATCTTATTTTAATAGATTTAAAATCGGAAATTAGAAATTTAAACGAACTTGAAAGGTACTTTTTCTGCTGATGGGTTTGCTTTTCCAGGCCTTGGGCAAAGAGGATCCTTTGTGGCCAATCTGTATTATTTAGGGCTTTTGGTTTTTCAAGTACCAAATTAAAAAGAAAGAAAAACAAAATTTAGAAATTTGATCTAATCTAGTGGATGTCGTTTGGAACTTCGATTACACTAAATGAAACTGTGTTTTTACGATTAAAAGTTGTCAACAGAGATATGAACAAGAGAGAGTAGCAACGAATAAGTGAAACAAAGGCACATTCTTACCCTAAAAAAAAAAATTACTGAGTCACATTTATTTGAAGACTGAACCATTACATAATATGTAGCACCAATGTTCAATATTCAGGTTCATTATTATATGGTGATAGTAAACCTCAGTTGGCACAAGCGTGCATGCGCTCTTTGATTAAGGATACTGGCCACCGGCTCGGCCTCCGCCATTACCACCACCATCTCCTTTCGGATCAGGATTAGGATTGCCTCCTTTCTCGTCATTGCCATTGCTTTTGCCTTGGCCCCCATCTTTATTAGGCCCATGGAAGCCAAACCCAGGTTCGTGGAAAGGCAACCCCCCCAATCCCCCAAGTCCAATCGGCAATCCAAGTCCAAGTCCAAGTCCAATTGGCAACCCGAGCCCAAGTCCATATCCCCCGGGCCCCCGGCCAAGGCCGAAGAAATTCTGAGGATTATAGACCTGATCCTCTTTCTCTTGTATGTCTCGTCCTCCTTCAGAACCCAGCAGAAACCCCACAAGCAGTGTAATAATGAACATCGCCTTTGTTTTCTCCATACTAACTTTCATCTCTCTCGCTTAGTGTTTTGCATAGCAGCCACCCTATTAATAATCGCCAAGGAACTCAGTTTGGGGATGATATCCAATGGCGTGTGCATGGAGACTTTGATCGTTATAGAACGTTTCAGTTGAGTAGGCAATTGTGGTTTTTAAATCTGCATGGCCCATGACCATGACTTCTTTTTCTTGGTGTGATATTAGGTTGTTCTGATGGTCATAGGTAGGAACATTTGGTAACTTCATTAATAGCCTCATGGCCCCAACATGGATTTGGTGGGTTCATCACGAAACGCAGCATTTAAGTCAAGATGTTCAGATAGCTTGAAATGCAAGGAACTCAACTACCCGAAATGGAAAATGAATCCCCTTCGTAAACTAAAATGTATTCGACTAACACCTTTTTTATCCGCCTTTTGGTAAGACAATGATCAATTAGAGAAGAGCAGGCAACCAAAATCCAAACCTTAAATTAATTGGGAAGAAACCAGCAATTCCATAGAACAACGTTAAAACCAATGTTGCTAACCTTCAACCTCTTAATAGTTAATATTACACTTGCTTCCATTTGAACATGTCAGATACAACATTAAGCTGCCGACTAAATATCTTTAAGGACATTTTAACATCAGAGCAGGACATAATGACATTTGGTAGCAGGGACAATTGGCAAAGTTGAGAAAAGAAAATATGACAATGACATCAAACTAGTAAACAAAATCTCTCATACAAGGGCCAAAAACATAGGAAAACAAAAATCAACCCAGAAACCAGTGACATCGACAGATAGAATTGTTTCCTCATCTTGCAGGTTTCTCTCTCCACACAGTCCGTCCCCGGTTTATTTCTGATCCATCACCGGACAATCTCAGTAGATGCAAAAATTGACGGTCGTCTTTTTTGTCTTCTGTTGTAGCAGGAGACCCGTTTGTTGCTTTAAGATTTGAAACTGCTTCAGCCTCTTCAGGTTCCACACTTGTAAGGGAATCAACTATGTCATCCTGTTGACACTCCCGCCTGTAATCTAAGGTGATTGTTTGCAGTTCATGGCTATCAATGATTTCTTGAGGCATGCTCTGTCATAGAAAGGCAACAACTCTTTTGAGACCGGTAATAATTTATGGCCATAAAACCCATGAAAACCAAATTCTGAAAGAAACAGACATATCCAGATGTACCAACCTCTAGAACCCATCCAATGTAGGCGACATTATTAACATGCTGGTTCATGTCCAGATCTGCTCTCCTTGGCTGTGAATTTCAAAGCACACTGAGAAAACTGAATAAACTTGAGAACTGAGAATCAACCAAAAATAGCTTACCACAAGGCCCAGTCTGGAATAGTGAGCAGGATCTTCCAGTTTTGCAATTTTCCTCAAGCTACTATTGTTCGGCTCTGGAAATGCCAATCTACCAGTGCCAAGCAAAAAAACAATTAGAATTGTGAAAGAGGGAGCATGCACATGTGTGTGCAAGTCTATATGTTAACCATATCATATAGAAATGAGAAAAGCCTAAAAAAAGAGAAACAGAGCCTCTTACCTCAATTCTCGTGGAGCAAAAACTAGATGCTCTTCCCGTAAATCATCGCTGACTTTCTGAAGTCGCCTAGTGTCTTGGTTCATCATCACCCACTTACTGAAACCATGACAAAAGTTGATTTGTTAAAATAATCAGCAAACTTCGTCAAAGGCGATTTTCAAAGTGGATGACTGTTTTATTGAAAATAGAAAAAAAAAAAAACAATGACCTAGTCTGTACATGCTTACCAGTTCTTAAAAGTTTTCAGACTCAAATGTTAGATTAAGGAGAATGAGAAAGTTGGTTCAATACAATAAAAATGTTCTCCAATGCAAATTTCAATATAGAATGAGAAAACATTATTGTTTTCCATACTGATACCATGTTCTCTTGAACATTTTATAAATTGTATAACAAAAAGTGAAACAATATGCACCTTGTTGCTCTTCCAATGACTTGACCAGTGGCATAGTCCTTGAGTATCCAATCACGTCTAGTTCCAATTCTCCCTTCCCCTTGGCACCATGTTTCTATTTCAACAACATCACTCCTGTTTCACACACCCACATATTAAGATTACACTTTCTGAATTGGAAATCCAAATAAGAACTATAATATAAACTATAAAGAATATAGCCCACCAAGCTGGATATTTGTAGATTTCAATGTGCATGCGAGCAGTAACCCATATGAGATGCATTTTCCTCATGGTGGTGGTCGTCGCAAAACCGTCGGTTGAAAATCCAACAACCTGAGCATGGTTGCATCCAACTTCCTACATCACAAATGTTCACAAGAAAAATTTAATACTGTATGAAAATCATTAGAAGAATACCAATGGTATGAGCTCATTAATTAGGTTTTCTCCTCAATGCAATAACTGACTTAGTTAACCCAGAATATAGTATAATAAGAATCATTTAAGGAAACCAATCCCGCAAGGTCCTCAATTTTGTTTGAGGTAACTAGGATTTCAAACAAGTAAAAACAAAAATACCAATTAATTAAATCACAAATTTACAGAGACGAAATATTTAAATAAATAAGTTATCACAGGTAATATGGTAACTTGTAGCAATCAAAATTGTACATGTCCATCCAGGCCAAAAAAAAAAATTGTACATGTCCATTGACTGCACTGTACAATTTGTACAATCTCAGTGAAAAAAAAAAAAAAACAAAGAGAAATGCTTCAGTTTGTTTGCAGATGAATCGATTGCAGTGACACTTATCAAACCATGATATTTAAAAGAGTAACATGACTATAAACAGAAGTCACAGAACAAAAATTCAAACAAATACAATTCAATTGGTCAAAAAAACAAATACAATTCAAACCTGCATAAATGCATGTCGGGAAGTAGCAAAATGGGCATACCCCACTTCATAAAAGCCCTCAAATTTGTCCCAAACATATCAAATTCAACAATTAAACCACAACCCCAGATGCTAAAATTCAACAAAGAATGAAAATTTCCCACAAGAATTCAAATCAACCAACACCACAACAACGCAAAACTAAGAGAGAGACAGAGACTCATTGAATGAATTCACCTGCAAGAGATTGGCAATGGTCTCAACAGTGGCAGTCTTGTTAATCCCAACCTCATAGCACCTCACAATGAAGCACTCCTTATACGACTTCCCATCCTCCGCCAAGCTCCCCTGCCTCAACCGGTCCGCCAGGCTCATCGAACCGGGCTCGACCCGGCCCGCTGGGACACTCTCCGAGCCCACACTCCCAGCCCCTCTGTCAGACACAACTGCCAGAATCGGAGTCTTCGAATTGCAGCTGCTGGGAACAAGAGAAGGAGGAGGAGCATCTTTACGGCGAGTGAAAACGGTGGGCCTGGCCTTGGGCGGTGGTGGGCCCAACGAGCCACGGCATTGGGCCGTGACGGCTTGGATTTGGTCCACTCCATTGCACGAAAGCTTCAACATTTTTGCTCTGCTTTCTTTTTCTCACTTCTTCTCTATTTCAAGTTTTTTAGACCCAAGCGGCCAACCAGGGCGAGAAGGATGTGTGACTTAAAAAAGCTTTCTGTTTATAAAAATAAATTTCTTGTCGATGTCGATGTCGATGGAACCGAGGAGGAACTCGGGAGCTGAAAATGCCACTGGGTTTGGGGGGAATTTACGTGGCTGCCATCAGATCGGAGAGACAAGTGGATGGAGTAACTGAGTAAGGGACAATGGATGCCAAGTGGAGTGCGCGAAATGCATTGTGCCATGCACGTGGTGCTTCAGCGACCGACGTTTAAAACATCGTCGTTTAAATCGACCGACGTTATAGGCATGTCAGGTTGGGCTAAGATGTATGGGCCTAAAAGGGCATTTGATGAGCTTCTTAAGTACCCACATAAACTTGGACTTTAAACTTAACTTTGATGCATGAATTCTCTTTTTGAGTGGCCCGCCATGAATACATGGGCCCATAGTGGTCCACTGTAAAAAAGCTAATAGTGTGTTTGGATAAAGTAATTTTAGTTTTTATAGAAATTTATAAATGATGAAATTTAAAACTTCATCATTAAATTTTCATCAATTGCATTTTCTATTGTTTGGATATATGTATGTAGAATTTAAAAAATAACAAAAATTATAAATTTCTTTGTTTGGGTACCGGATGTTATTTAACAATTTAAATAGTGCAATAGTAAAAAAAAAATTAAATAATTGTAGGAGCTAGAGTTCCCAATCTTAGGGATGCTTCATGGCTAATATTAATTGATATGAGCTTGTTTCATGCCATTATAGTTGGAAAAGTCCTTGTGAGCTTGTTTCATGCCATTATATCATTTTCACACATATATATATATATATACCCATATTGATTAATATGGGTTGGTATATATACTCACACACATATTGATTAATATGTTCACAGACCGTGAACATACACATGTCATAGCATATATATATATATATATGTTTACCGACCGTCGTAAGTCGTGATCAGATTGTGGGCTAACATATATATATAATTGTTCCTCTACCTATAAATTTTATTTGCAATCCTTCGTAGACCTATGTTTCAATTCTCCCAAAAAAAATTCATAGATTAACCATCAAATCATATTATAAATCAGAGAAAAATAACACATGAGTATTTGTAGTGAAATAAAATTAACATATGTGAGAAAGAAAACAAACTAGTAAATCTCTTCAGTATAGCACCATGGTGACTGATCTGGTTGGATTTTTATCGTTTTGCTTCAATTTTTGTAGGGACTGGGTTGCTTTGAGATGTACAGAAACACCTATGTACCTACATTTGTTTTTTGGGTGGGATGGAAAAGGAAGTCCCACTTGTTTTTATGAGTAATTTTGTTTTTTTTTTTTTTAGAATTTCCAAATTTATTCTCACTTGGAAAAGAAAATTCCTGTTTGCATAAGAATTGTAAAATGACGCCTATTTTGTTGGAATTTAAACTCAAGATTTTAGCTCTGTAAATTCCACAAATATTTCCTTCGTAATTTGTGAATTTCCCTATAATTTGACCAAACACGAAACTTTCAATTTTCCACACGTGAAATACTGACTTTTTTTAAAATCCAAAGTTTTTTTTTTTTATTTTTTTTTTCCTGCATCCAAACACATTGTAAAAGGTAATGGATAGGTAGGATAGTAAGATGTGGCCCAAAAAGAGAGAATTTTGGATAGTAAGATGGTGTGGCTGAAAAATAAAAAAAGGTCGTGTTATTTGACGAAGTCACATATATATGGAATTTGGACAAGATAAAGTTTGGTATGAAATTAAGAGGTATGGATAGGTAGGATAGTAATGCAGTAAGATACTAATTTTTTTTAGTTTAGGTACTAATTTAAAGCAAGATACTTTAGATTAGGTCACATGTTGATTTGCTATACAGTTGTAACTTTTAAGGATACTAAACAACTGTGACTGTTTCAAATTTATAAAGATTTAAAATTTCTAAGGGTTTAATGTTTTTGATTTAGGCTTGAGGGATGAAGTCCCAGAAACTAAACATTAAATTTTAAGCCTTGTAAATATTGAAAAAACAACAAATTAATAAAAAAGTTATAACTGTTAGACAGTCACAGCTCGGTATAACTATGTTTTTTAAAGTTAGTATATAAACTGAAATTTAATATCTAAAATAAAATGACATAAATGTTTTGGTAGTTAAATGAAAAAAATATTGCAATTTGGTACCTAAAGTTAGAGGTCGGTAATGGTTCGAACCGGGTTCGGGCTTGAATTATAAAAGCCCAATAGGGCTTTCGGGCCGGGCTTGGGCTTTAATACACAAGCCCAAGGCCCGCCCATCGGGCTTTGGCTTGTGGGCTTGGAGGGCCGGGTCGGGTTAGGCCTGAACGGGCGGCCCAAAATGGGCCAAAAGCCTATTTAGACACATATATATATCTTAAAAAAAAAAAAAAAAAGATTTTGGCTATGTTGTGATTTAAACATTAGACCTCACATAGCAAGCTTCAACTCTCAACCAACTAAGTTGACTAGTTTATTTGTTAAATTTGTGAATCATAACATATTTAATAGCTCTTTCGTTTGTTTACTTCAATAAATTATTAATATGCTTATTAAGTTATTATATAATACTATTATGTTAGTAATAGTGTAATACCATAAATAATAAATTTTTAAAATCATATACAACAATACAACTATAATAAAACATAAATGTACATATGTTTTATTATATATTTTATTACATATTTTTATAAAAAAACGATGCAATTGTTTTGTCAACAATCCAAACCGTTCAAATTTTAGTTCCTCACTCAAAGATAATTCGTGCAAAAAATTAGCTCAATCAGAGATATAAAAGTGACATAATGGTGGTCGAATTAATGAACGATTGTGGTTTTTCTAATGATGATCGAATGGGTAGATAAATTTCAATTTAGCCAATTTTTTGTATGGATGATCTTTGACTATGAACATAAAAAATGAACGGGTCAGATTGTTGAAATCACGTTGTGGTCTTCATAATTATGGAAACAGCAAGGTTTTCAACGGGAAAGTTATTAGAATTATACTCTTTAAGTGTATTTATATGTAGAACCTCACATATCGATCGTGTTTTCAACAATCCGAACCGTTCAAGTTTTAGTTCCCCACTCAAAGAGAATTCTTGCAAAAAATTAGCTTAATCGGAGATGTAAAAGTGACGTAACAGTGGTTAAATTAATGAACGATCGTGGTTTTTCTAATGATAATCGAATGGGTAGATGAATTATGATTTAGTCGATTTTTTGGAAGGATGATCTTTGACTATGAAAATAGAAAATGAACGGTTCAGATCGTTGAATTAATGAATTGACGATCTTGGTTTAATAACTTTAATTATAGTTGTATTATAAAAGTTGTATATACACATATACATTTATGTTTTATTATATTTGTAATGTTGTATATAATTTTAAAAGTTTATTACTTTATTATTTATGGTATTACATAGTTTACACTATTACTATTTACTAATATTATAATATTATATAATAACTTAATAAGTATATTAATAATTTATTAGGATAAACAAACGAAAAATCTATTAAATATGTTATTATTCTCAAATTGGACTTTGAGCAAGCCTAAACGAGCCGGGTTTCGGGCGGCACATGGGCTTCAAGGGGATGGTCCAAGCCCAACCCAAGAGATTTTTGGGCCGGGCCGGCCCAAATTTTGGGCCAAATCGGGTTTCGAGCCTTGGGCTTTTTGGTGAGGCCTACCTAAAGTCAATGGACCTAATTTTTTATAATATTTTTTGTGCCTAAATGAAACAAAGGCCAAAATTCTTGTACCAATATTGAAGAAAAAAAAAAAACCTATTTAATAATGACAAGGTCATTCTTTTGTTAATTGTAGACCCTTATAGTTATATATGTACTTCGAATGTGAAATCAAACTGCACATTTTCTTGCTAAGCATGCGTTTATTTTTCCTGATTTTACTGTATAGATTGGAGATGACCCTTCTTGGCTATATGTTGTATTTGCTACTACTACTTCACCCATATGATTAAAGTATGTTTCTCTCTTTTTTTTAAGTTATTAAATTATGTGTTAGTATTTTATCTGTGAAAAATAAATAAGATTTAAAATAAATTTAAATTTAATGGTAATATTCTCTTGTTCAATTGTGAATATTGACCACTACATTCAGTCAATAATTAACATAATTAATGCTTTTACATTCACAATATGATAACATTTATGTAGATTTGTCACATCATTTCCGTGCTGATAGTTATTTGCCAACATGGAATCGGCTATTCATGTGGAATAACAAGTGAAAATGTTGGCAGATTATTTGACTATAGGTTGGAGTCATCTCTTGGAAATTGAGTGAGTTGGGTGGTCAGACCCAATAAAACCTTAGGGCATGTTTATGTTTCATTTTTGTCACTTGTGCATACTTGTTTGTAATTTGCTCGCAAAGTCGCAAGTATATAATATATTTCTTGACCATCGAATCCTTGTAGAAAAAAAAAAAAAAAAAACACCATATAATCCCATGGTTGTGGGGATATATGTTGTCAGTTTATGCATGTTTATATACAGCTGAGCATTTGTTTTTTTATTTTAGTTTTTTTATTTATAGAACTGAGCATTTGGTTTGAATTATCATTAAAAATTTATGATTTTTGCAAGTGTGACTTTTAATGATAAATGACCAATTGTGAAATGATGTGATCATGTGAATGACCAATTGACTTCAATTCTTTTTTAAGATAGTGTAGATCACTCAAGTTATTTGTCAATGGGATCAATCACCATGTGTTTCACACTTTCACAGGCACATGTTAAAATATCTTATAGATTAATCTGACTGTTAGTTGGAGTTCTCTAATAGCTACAGTTGAGTTAGGTCAGAAACTAGATAACATTGTTCTGGCTCAAAAATTTTAAACTTTTTGTGTGGACACTGTTCCCTCCAAAAAAATCACTATAAGAGTAAGGACTCTAGATTTCCCTAAATTTTCTTATTTAGGGGCAATAGATGTTAAAAATGAACTCGTATTGTAATTGGATGCAATAATATTTTGTTACCAATCGGTCTAACATTTGAATCTAAACTGAGGATTAATAGAGTTACTAATTGTCTATTACCTAAATTTTTTGGATCTCAACTAATGTGGTAATATTTAATTTGTTTAATAATTGGGTCTACTTTGAACCTTATTTTATAGTGAACAATAATGTTAGAGATACTAACTATTATTCCAACTTGTGTTCATCAAAATTATATAATTTCTAACTAGCTGTGAATAAATGAGTGGTTATTTAACAAATGAAAATTGGGATATAAAAAGTTGGAATAGTCTAACACTACTCTCTTACAACAAATAAGAAACTACTATGTCATCTTGATAAATAATAGTTAATGTCTCTCATATTATTCATCTTAACTATACATCCAACAAAGAGTAACATATATAATTAATAACCCAAATTCACGTTTCACAATTTAAACATATTTATGTGGTCATAATGTCTGGCAAAAAAGTAGTTCGGACAAGAGAACCCATCAATATTGTTGTTAAGTTAAAGGGTGAACCGATCAAATATTGTCTTCTATGTCATAATGTTAAGCTGGTTGTTGAACTTCTATCTAGATATGTGAAAGGCAATTAATATTTCCCTCAGATTCTCCCGTGGAAATTACAGGCGCAATTAATTAATTAATTAATTAAGTATAATATTGTTGCCATTAAATGCTATCCATTATTTACTGGTTCATTTATTCCTTTTTTTTTTTCATAAGGAATCTGTGCTTACTGCTTAGCTAGCCACGTGGGCCTACATGCAAAGATTTTAATCTGCCAAACCTTAAACTAAGACCACGCTTTCACATGATCCATCCTTGCCTTCTATTTTTTAGTGAAATATAATTTTCTTTTTATATTTTATAAGGACTTCTTCAAAAGACGAGTCAATCATACCCATTTTTTAATTATTTTGTTTCAAATTTAAAAAATAACAAGTTTTGTACCATATTTAATCAAACAAAATTTTGCATTACTTGTTTTGAAAATTTAGGGTGTAACATTTGAATATTCTTTCACATTTCACATTATTATTTTATTTTACGCATTCCACTTTAGAAAAAACCTCAAAAAATAATATGTGCGTTAAAAATGAAGATCTATTTCTATCTCGATCCACGTATGAATCCGTCGTTTTAATTTTAAAGCATGTTTAATATTCTAATACACCTAAGTAAATATGTTATTTGACAAAAAAACCCCATCAACTTTCTATTAAATTACTTGATGGAATTGTTAAATACATTTTTTTTTTCAAGCACAACGTGCATAATATTATGATCTCATTCAACAACCAAATCAAAAACTAAGTCTAGTACATTACAATGTCTAAATGTCATAAAGTCAGCACCTAAGTATTTAACAATGGAAATATAAATAGAACTCACACAACAAAGACCCTTCCTTCAGAGCAAGGCAAGGCTCAGTAGAAGATTAGTTGTCTCTGTGCTCCTTCCTGAAAATGGAAGCAATGGAGCAGAGGAGGCAGGAGGAGACAGAGGAACCCAGCATGGCTTTGCGAGCAAGGCTGCCCCGCCAACACAGCAACACACCCACCACCACTTCTGATGTTGTCTTGTCCTCAGAGAGTTTCAGTGAAGCTGAGGCTCTCGAGGAAGAGGCAGAAGGCAATGGGAAGCCAAGAAATGGTATTCTCTCTGACAAAAATGAAGGTATAATCTCTTATTAACATGAACTTTGTAATGGGAGCTGTTTGTTTGCTTTTTTTTTTTTTTTTTTCAGCTTTTTGACTAAGTTGGGTTGCTGTTAGCTTAGTTCACTAGCTTATGTATCAAAAGCTACCTTCAATGATGTATGATAATGAAAATTCTGGTTGGGTTTTCAGTTTTTATTCTATTTATTTTCCCTTTTAAAACTGTTTTGTTGGCTAGGATGAATCAAACGGGTTTCACTTTATTGAATAATCTTATACACTTATATGGGGGGATTCAGTAGAGTGTAAATATCAACTGTTTCACTTTAATCTAACAGTTGGTGAACATGGAATGGGAAAATTCATGCTAAGGGTATGTATGTGTATATGATTGTGCTTGTCCAAGCTCAAGGGTTTTCTGATGAGATGTTGTATGCGCTGTGTGGTTTCAGGTACTGAAAACCCATATGGTATCTCTCAATTCAATGGTGGAAATGCTGATTTTTTTACTTCAAAGGAATATCCTGTAGTTGAAATACTGGAAGTGAACAGAGAAGAGATTCTAAGCTTTCAAAAGAGTGATGTAACCAACCAACAAGATGAGGATATCATGAAGGATGAAGTGTTGCCTGGTTTTGATTCTTCACCCTCCAAGCAGTTACTTGAGCAAAATGGGCATTATACTTCTCTCGGCAATGGGACGACTGAACCAGGGAGAGTTAAATTAAGAGACACAAGTGAACAAGATGTGTCTGAATTATATCTTGAAAGGGTATATGAGAAGCCGGCCGCGCATGATTTCTACTGTCCTAATTGCAATGCTTGCATCACAAAGGTTATTGTCCGCGAGAGGGAGTGGGAAAATAGACCTGCTGCTGCACCAATTCCTGAGCCAGAGGATCCAGTTATATGCACTTCATGCTTTAGTTTCCTCATTCCAACAGGTACTTTTCCATGCTGACTCTCGTAAAAACTTATCTGTTTATTGAATTCTACACTATAACAGAACACCTATTTGTAAAATTCACTATGAAAAACAAATTTGATGGAATTTTGCATCTAATATGAAGATTAGATGAAGAAAGAAGAATATTACCTTTGATGGATGTGAAGGTATATGAATGTAATCTGCATCTAATATATGTACATCATGGTAGATAGACTAATTGCCATAAACTTTTTTGAACCTGAATCTATCCTCTTGTCATGTTTTCATTTACCAATTAGGCATGTTGTGGGGTGACATTTGCTGTTTTTTTTCTTCCAAATCTTGGCTGATAGTTTAACCATTCTTTCAATGTAACAGGCGGTTGGTTCTTTCCTAAATCTATAGTTGAGGAAAATCGTCCTGAGCAAGGTAATCTTTTGCTACTATTCTTTAAAAAATATGGATAAGCTATTTATTCTCTGTAATATTGTTTGGTCTAGTTATATCACAAGCTCATGTCTCTATGGTTGTTCAGTATTTTATTAAATGTCGTACCAGTAATTTGAATCTTTAAAGAAAGTTCTTTCAGCTAGCAGACTGAAATTCTCTAGATATTTATTAAAAGTAAATATATTATGCTTTTCTCTCTATACTGTTATAAAGCTTATGGTAGATATGAAATCTGGCCTTTTAGTTCATTGGTGTTTGCTATCTAGCTAATAGCTATTAAGGCATTAAATCAGTGGCATTCAGGTTTTCTCCTTATCAATGTGTTTGTAGGCTAACCTCTTGATCAGTTGATGCAGGAACCAATACTGAAAACAGTGTTGCAGTGTCAATTCCGTCACATGACTTGAACGGAACAATACAAGATCAAAATAATCAAGTTGCATCAGAAAGTAAAGGCCCATTGCCTAATGAGTCTGTTGGAGCTGGTGTAACTGCAATATATGATCAAAAACCTCCAATGCCTTCTCAGTCAGTCGAAGTTAGTGAAGCTGCATCAATAACTGAAGCTCAAGTGCCTGGTGAACCTGTTGAAACTAGTGTTGGTGTCATCACAACAGCTAAACCCTCAGGAAATAATTTTGATAGCAGTGCTGGATTTCATGTGCCAATTCCATTACATGACTCGAATGAAGCATCACATAATCAAAAACCTCCAGTGCCTGGTCTGCCAGTTGGAGTCAGTGTAACTGTGACCACTGAATCCTCATCATCTACAATAGATGTTGTGACTATTTCACGAGATCCCCCTCAACTTGGGGAAAGTAAATTAGATGGTGCTGTGGGAGAAAATAATGCAGGTATGGGAAAGACATTAGTGTCATATATATGAACGATAAACTAGAAGTCACTTTAGAATGCGGAATTAAGCATCAAGCACTACATCTATGCAACATATACTAATTCAATTTTACATGAGTTTGACTCAATGCTTTAACCATTCATTCTGACCTGTTTATACAACCAGACCATAAGTTTGAGACCAGAAAATTTTAAGGGTCCAACAGTACTTTTATTTCTCATAGACATCAAAGGACTGGGGTCCAAATCATAAACCAATTTATATTAGTCAAGCTATGTCTTGTACCAAACTAGTTTTTGATGCCTTCTGTCACATAAATCATCATTGCATTATTGCTCCAATGCACATAAATATGGTTTACGATGTTAACATGATGGATCACATACATATGAATTTATCAATGCTGTAGCCACTACCATCGTGAAATGAAATACCTAAGCAGATCTCCAAAGAAGAAAACAAGAGCCTAATGAGGCAAAGAAGAAAACAAGCTCATTCTAACAAAAGTTTGTCAATCCTGTCCATTTGTCAATGATATTACGTAGCTTCATCTTATGCAATTATGTTCTCATAGTTGATTTCACTCTCTATATATACAGTATAATCTAGGACGATATGATACTTTGTGTTGATGCAGGGCCAGCTGAGAGCACAACAGTCATTATTACAGAACCAACAATAACATCTGATCCAGTCATTAACAACAGTCATGCTAAAACACTTGAAATCCTCAAAAGCATTGTATACGGAGGTTTAAATGAAGCAATTGCGAGCTTAAGCATTGTGACATCTGCAGCTAGTGCTGGTACAGCCACATGTAAGTGGTTTCTATCTTAGTTCTTAGACTGCTTGAGATACTATTTATGTATGAGGTAATTGACAGGGTAGGTCTTAGTAGATTGTTCACTTGCCTTGATTTCCAATTGAATCATTCTTGACTTGCTCATTGGTTACATAAATTACATCATCCAATCTATCTGATCATGATGAGTTTTTTCCAATCTTCTCTAATATTTTGTTCTTTCATTTTGGACTACAGATTAGTAATGTTTAAGTTTGTTGAATATGTGTTGCTTTATTAACTGTAATCTATTTGCAGTGAACATTCTAGCTTTGGCATTGGCAAACTTGCTGGGCGGACTTTTCATCATCGGTCATAATGTGAGTGAGTTTACATGTCAAAAAACTTGGAACTTTCATAGCAGCTCTTACTAATGCATTCACTCTGCAGACCATCATTTATTATTATTATTGTTTAGTGATACCATGATATTTTTTTTTACCTTCAACTAATATGAAATATTACAGCTTTGGGAACTGAAAAATGATCAATCAAGTGTGCCCGCCAACCAAACAGACGAACAAGTAGATACGTACCAGAAAGTACTGGGGAAAAGAGAAAATTTCTTTATTAATGCTTCAGTTGCTATATTATCATTCCTTGTTTTCGGGTTAGTGCCTCCTTTGGTTTATGGCTTCTCATTCCGCCAGAGCAACGACACAGACCTAAAGATTGCAGCAGTTGCAGGAGCTTCTCTTTTATGCATCATAGTTCTTGCCATTGGGAAGGCTCACATCCAGAGGCCACAGAAGTACATCAAAACTGTGCTGTACTATGTTTCCTTTGGGATTGGGGTCGCCGGTGTTTCTTACTTCGCAGGCGAACTGATTGACAAACTCATAAAAAAGCTTGGCTGGTTCAACTCAAATGTGGCTGGCACTCTGCCTCTTCCTGAGATGGGTATAGTGAAGCCTGCCGCATGGGAGTCCTATTGATATGACAAGATCGATCTTAACAAATTTTTGTAGTTTTTTTCTGGTGCTATGTCCTAGTGCGGCAACAATTATCATATAGCAATTATTTTTTGCTAGGAAGAATAAAGAGGTTGATTTCCTTTGCTCAGTTGTAGTGCAGCAATATGTGAATGATGGTCATTGTAGTTTTTGAGGAATAATGCCATAGTGCAACACAGTTTATGAACTGTAATAATTACATTGAGTCACAAGTCACGACCTTGTGAGTTGACCATATATTTCTAAACAGAATAGCATGGAAGAAAGATTCACAACAATTTGTAACATTATTTTGGAATGTCTTTTTAAAAAAAAAAAAAAAAAAGTGAATGCAATAGACCACATATATTTTGAAGGGGAAGAAGCCTTTCTGTTAACATATATTATAAAAAAACTTAAGATCCACACATGCAATAGACCTCGAAAAGAAGAAATGGAAACTGGTACATACACATGCATACCTTCTCCAATCTGCTCAAATTTGGCAGTTGATCAAAAACGAATAGCTAGCAGTAGAACTGTGTTTTCTTTCTTTCATTATCTACTGCTTGTTTGTCTCATACTTGGAGTCTCTGCCTTTCAGTCATGTAAATAAATACAATTAATTAAAAGGGAAAAAAGAGAAGTATTTTTAGCACCAAAAAGACACAAAACAGAGGTACTTTAGAATACCTCTTTTTTTTTTTTTTTTTTTTTTTTTTTTTTTTTTTTTTTTTTTTTTTTTCTTGTCTCTTTTTCTTCTCTCTCCTTCTATGCCAGAAGAACCAAAGAGCCATAGGATTCTAGCTGAAGCACAAAGCCAACAGGTTACTAAGGGACCGGCGGTAGGGTTGCTCAAGTTTTTATATTTGGATGAATCTTAGGCTCTTAGCCCAAACTCCAAAGGGCTCTCTAGTTCATGTTATATTAATTGGTTGGGCATTTTCCTTTTAGAGTACATATTGGTTGGGTATTAAACTAGGCATTTAGTTCTTCTTTAAAAAAAAAAAAAAAAAAAACTACATATTGATTGGGTATTAAACTAGGCCTTTATTAAGAATCAATAAATTGATAAACAAAGTTTATTATTCTTTATTCTATGGGTTATTAATTGCAAGTTGTATGTTCATAAAAAACAAAAAAATTGTAAGTTATACATATCTAAACAAGACAACACATGAGTTTTTGACATCTCTCATTTTAACGATTTGAAATGTTGTTTATAAAAAGACTTTTTTCTTGTGGATATATATGATGGATTTAGATCCTCTACTAAACACTCTAATCTCCTAATTTTGCTAACCTTTTAATTATGGAGTGACACGTGTCTTTTATAACATCTTATGATTCATACTCATTTAGAACTATAATTACGATTATAAGTTTAAAAAGCTAGTATTTACCATATATAAGAGAATTATTGCATTTAAATGTTGTTTCTGGATCTTGACAATTAAAGCATGGAGACTTAAAATTAAGTTCATTTTATGAATTTTTTTTAAACTAAAACCAATAGTGATTTAGGGTTTTTAATAGTCATTTTATTTTTCTTCTTTGACGACTTTATGTCATGCAATCTTTACAAAACTCACTCTACACCCTAAAAAAAAAAAACCCTTCAAATCGAAAAATGACTTTATTATGAATTAAAAAACATTTCTTATAAATTAAAAGGACTTTATTATGAATTAAATTATTTTTTTTATAAATTAAAAGACTTTATTATGAATTAAAATAATTTTCTTATAAATTTTAAAACACCCCCGATTTTCATTTAAAAACTATTTTTCTAAAAAATTCAAGCCTAATTATCTCTTAAAAAAATATTGTGACCCAAGCCTAATTATCTCTTAAAGGAATATTGTCCCACTCATTAATGAGCTTTCAAAATTGTTCAAAAGATGCATTACAAATTTACAACACAATACAAGCTAACACACTCCTGCAATCATTCTACTTGCCATCGGGAGTCATTCACCCTCAAAATAATTTTATAGATGATATGTAACCAGTAACTACATAACTCACTAGGAGCAAAATTACAACTTTGCTGAATTTTCTTATTCACCTGATATCTGTCTCTGCACAGTCACAACAAATTTGTTACACTATACCATAGTGGAAAACTAAATAGGTGTTGATTCAAACACCGCAAAACACTATATTTTCGTTGCTAATCACCTTCAGGTATCATACTCGTTAAGAATCACTTTTTTTAGAAATTCCATTTCGGGGAGGAATGAACAGCAATCTGCCGGGGTCTGATAGGCTGCTCTGAGTTGTTTCGCTTCTTCATGATTGACGAGACAGTTGGACTGTAATAGTCATTGCTCCTTTGAGAAGTTGCCCCTTGTGAATGCATCTTCCTTCCATGGATAAAGCTCCTTTGCTTTTCTAGCAACTCCCGGCGAGCCACTGGGTTCCTTTGGACGGTTCCCCATCTATTGTAATTTACACAACTCTGGCTCCTTCCCACTTGCTGAAACTTTCCCCCTGTCGGACTAGGATAATTTCGACTCTCAGCAGTTTCGGCAGAGTACATAGTCTCTCCCTCACTGCTATACCCATTGTGCATATCTGAAGCTTCCACTGGGAATGAACTAGACTCAACCTCACTTTGCGCCCCATTTACAGAACCTGTTGAGGCAATCTCAGCATCTGCACCAGGACTGTTCGGTCCTCTATCCTTGACTTGGTTTTCTTCTCTTATTGGGCTCTGCGGGGGAGGCACCTGGACAAAATTCTCATCAGAATTCGGGGGTAACTTTTTGGTTGGCTGTGGTAGAACTGCTGATTTTGCAACCCTTGGAGGAAAATTAATGTCCAAAAGCTGGATTTGGGAACCCTCTTTTTTCCGAATAGGAATAGCTGTTAACTTTGGTGATTCATATATTTCTGGAGTAGGAATGCCCTGTACATGGGCAGCATGAGGACCAGTTGTTAGTATCTCTTCTTCAATGGTGTTTCCTGCAGCAGAGCAGCTTGGTCCAAGGTGGTCCCTAGTTTTCGAGACTGTATTTGATGAAGAAGGTGTTCCATCATTATCAGCTTCAGTGGACTTAAAAACCCGACGCAGTGTAAAGGAAGTACAAGAGTGCTCACTTTTCTGGCCAGTAGACATTAATCGAATGAGTGGTAACTTTGGTTTGTTAAGATCATCAAGGCTACCTTCCCAATGCTGATTTAACCAATCACAAATGATTGGAATGGGGATACCAAATTGCATTGGAAGATCCTTCTTCCATGATGATGAGGATGATGAAGAAGTTGATGAGGATTTGGTGTTTGGAGATGTTGCAAGTTTCATAGGATCACATATCATAAATGCAAGATTGCCTTGCACATCAAATCCAGCTGAACCAGGGTTCCATGTTACTCCATCAGTTGACAACTTTATAAGATTGTCAGTAGCTATCACTACCTTACCTTCCCCAACTGTTAATTCTTTATTCTCTGTGTAGCCTAGAAGGTAGACTACACTGCCCAGATCCAGGTTTGGTTTAGAACAGGTCTTCAAGTAGTGGGGGTGGCCCTGGGCATTTGAATCTCCATCCACCGCATCCAAACCTACTATTGTGAGATCTAAAATGGAGCTGGTGATGAAAAATCTGCAATTCAATGAAAGAATGAGAAAAACTATTTGACATGATTAATAATGCAAAGGCTACCATAAACCATGATGCTTTTTGAGACAAATGCCATCAAATCTTCCTTTCCCCATTAGTTTACAAGTATAGAACTGCACTTTTTTCAGATTCAACATAATTTGTATTCAATAATTATCAATTATTGTGGAAAAGCCTGAATCATCATGATGCTTACCTTTTTCATACATAAATATAAGCGCATGATAATCATACAAAGAAGCCTTGGGAACCCAGCTTGAAAGTAGAACAACAAAATTTGTCACGAATTAGGAACAGACTCGCCACATTGGTGAGGTACCCAAAAGGACTAGTCACTCAAACTTCCTATAATCGCTTACATATCCCAAATCTATTCAATACACAACCAATGTGGCACTCAGCATATGCTCACCCAGAGATCATCATCACATTGGTTTGATACTCCAAACAGACTATTCATGAATGACTCACTCTATAATCACTTATATAACCGCATGGACCTAGTATATAAACCAATGTGGCAATTTACATATGTACGCGCAATAGGGTGTCACAAAAATCCTAACTGAGACCTAGGAATTGAATTCTCTTCTCAATTAAGGACAACCCCAACAACTCCATTGACATTCAAGAGGTTTACTAAAGGACAATCTAAGATAGTTTGAGAAAACAATTTCAAAAACTAATTTATTACTTTGTTTGAGCATAGAACCATTATTCTCCTTACCAAAGTAACCTTTTGTGGTCTTTTCAGTGAGTACTAAACTACCTAGCAGTTTCTTCCATTTCTTAGTCACTGGAATATCCTATTGCCTCCAAATTCTTGCCTATTTTAGCTCTGCCATTCCATTCCATCATTACCATTAAAGACTTCTACATTTAACTGTTAATTTGAATAGTTACTGAGAGACCATTTTTTTCCCTAATAAGTAGTTTACTGTAACATGTATGAATATGATCCAATGAGACCCAACACCTGCACAATCACAACAAGTTGCATACAAATCAATCAAATTACTTAGCAGCATCGATGGACTCATAATTCCCAATAATCGTTTTCACATTAGAACTTTTGACCAATTCAAATTTCACCTATACAAACACAGAGGATACAACCAACCATTTAATAAACACTAATCACTTCTCCATTGGTCGCTAAGAAAATTAGATACATATATCAGAATCAAACTATTCAATATTTTCAATTTCTATGATCTGGGACCCACTAAAATTAAGCAAATATTCCAAAAACAAACCCCCACAAAACACAAAACCCAGTATTCAGTTTCATTCAATCTCCACCCATAACCATGAAAAATCCAAAATTTATGAAAAAGTTAATAAATTCAGCAAAGCTAACATTCAATACCTATGGGGAACGAGGCTTGCAGCGACACCTTTTTGCAGCCGGATCTCGGAGCTCTCGGCAGCTGCCACAGACGGAAGGTTGACGTGGGTGGTCAACAGGAGGCTACGGTGGATCAAGAATCCGGTACCGGAGATCCCATTGGCGGCGCCGGATATTCTGGCCATGGCTGGAGCCTTGCCGGAGAAAATGGCAGCCTTCATTTTCTCAGACTTGCTGACTCCTTTGCAGAAACACCATGATTCTCTCAGACCACCCATTTAAGAAGTGGGTCGAGAATAGGGGATTCAATGAAATGGGTTTTACTTATTTGGTTATGGAAATGTGGATCTACAGATAGTTCAGCATTTTGGTTTCGCTAGGCTGATGCTTTTATACATGGGTTTGCATTCTTTTTCACTATGATTGTGAGGAAAGGAAGAAAAGAGAGACAGACGAGAGACGAGAGGGTCGTGAAAGGAGTAAAGGGAGTTTTGTTAATGTGAGCTGGAATTGTCTGACTGAGAAAGGGAGTTGGGACTGTGAAGCCTTGCGAGAGTGACTGAGCAAAACAAACAAGGACTGAAGGAGTAAAATGGAGTGGACCAATTTGGGGATAACTCTGGGCTTACTGGTTCTATTGACTATTGTGGAAATGGAATATTCATGTGAAGTTCATTAATTTTTATGTCAAAATGGTCTTTTCTCTTTCTTATTTTATTTATTTAATAA
The DNA here is from genome assembly GCA_003254865.1 of Dryas drummondii. Classification (NCBI taxonomy): domain Eukaryota; kingdom Viridiplantae; phylum Streptophyta; class Magnoliopsida; order Rosales; family Rosaceae; genus Dryas; species Dryas drummondii. The sequence continues at coordinate 2,448,309 of QANW01010535.1, read as the reverse complement.
TTATAGACCACCAATAAAAATTCAATGTAAATAACTCAGGGTCTGTTTGGTATTCTATTCAAAAACTATTTTTTGTTTTTAAAAATAAAAAAACAAGTTTTAGTCAGAAAACGTGTNCACTTCCTTTTTTTCTTAGATGTTATTTTTTTTTAAATTTAAAAATTGTTTTCAAATTTCATATCAAACACGTTTTCAAATTTTAAAAATTGATTTTGAAAACTCACATTTAAAAAAAAAATCTTAATTTTTTTAAAAAAAATTTGAGTTGAATACCAAACGGGCCCTTAGTTTTTATTGTTAATGTTGATGTCTTAACTACTCAATAATTTCTTAAATCATACAGTATTTGATGAAGTATTAATTTCAATAAGATCTTCAATGCATCATTAATAAGAGACTTTATTACTAAGAATAACTCCTTCGATGATTGTGTTATATGCTGCTACAGGTGAAGGGTAGTTGTGGGACGCCACACAAAAGGAAAAAGAAAGATCCATTAAAGCTAGGTTATGTTACATCTTTGTCTAGCTGCTTTGTCCTTTTGACTCATATCTAATCAAGTAGATTAGTTGGGTATAAAAATGACTAAATGAGTTCATAAATATGGAGTGGAAAACAGAGCAGGTAGGCTCATTTAATCATGGCCTTATCTAGTTATCTCTGTGTGACTGCCCAATTTCACACTACTTGCTCAACACTTTAGAGTGATAGTACATTCTTTGGGATTGATGGTTGATATGGGAAAAGTCTTGGGGGTTGAGGAAAAGAAAAGGAACAAAGAAAACTCAACTTTATTCTTATTTTGATGTGATGTTAACACCAAGACAACTATAACCCGAGTAATTTTTATGACTTGAAATAGATGGCAAAAGAACAAAGATAACAAGCCTTGACCATTCTTCTTTTGATCAGTAGGCACCCAATATCAAGCATATATACATGAAGCCGGATCCTAGAACTATCCACCAGAAAATTTTTCCCTGCATCTAGTCGCACATCCGCAATGGATATCGGTACCATATGATGCATTGACCTCTTGATGAAGTCAGCACATCGTGTGGTTCTTACCCCTAGTCATGCATCCACAATGGATGCAGGAAGACCTCTTAATGTGTAAATGGATGCTGGAGAAACATGCCATTCTGTCACTGGCCTCTTTGGCACATAACTGTCAATCATGAATCAGAATATGTAGAGCCTCCAGAAATACATTTTGTTGACATTGTGAGAGAGAGAGTCCCACTTAACAAGGATCTGTATACTTGTGGAAAATGTATTTCTGGAGGCTCTACATATTCTGATTCATGATGACCTTTATGTGCCAAAGAAGCTTTGACCTTTATTCCCGATTTTCCATCAGGTAGAAGCAATAACCTATTCTAAAGTCTGTCACCACATCACTGCCACAATGTGCGGAGTTCAACAGCTTCTGTATTGAATTGGGTCTTTTCTTTGTATCCAAAGACAAAAGAGAACTTTGTTTGCAATATCAATCACAACCACCCACGTCAATCCCTTTCTGCTTCAAAAATTCTTTGGCCTCAGCTATGTCCTACATGATATAACAGACAAAGGGAAAAGAGGTTATACAAAAGGTCTTCTTTTCAAAAAAAAAAATTGAAAGACAACATATATACATGCAAAAGGTGAGCGATGTGGGCAACAAATAGCAGGGGGGGGGGGGGGGAGACCAGGAGAGACAGAGAGAGAAACAAAAGTATGATTTAGCAATGTAAAGTGAACATAAAATAAATTGAAATGTATACTACCTGTTGCAACAGTACTGCTTCTTGAGGACAAGTTGGAAATTGCATCAGACCAACTCCAACCATTAGTAGCCCATAGCATCCTAGAGATACAATGAAATATATTGGCAGCTGGGAAGAGAATAAAAACAAGGCATAGTAAGCATTTTATAACATGGAAAAATATAACCTGGGACATAATATAAATCAATGGAAAGGAAAATAACTCACCAACCAAGTATGAGTACGTGGAATAATAGATATCTGTAAGAGGCCAATCCACAAGGCAGAGATGGCCACCAACAATGTCATAATTTTCGCAATATGCTTCATTGGTTTATATTAAAGAGTTCCTACTCCTCTGTATGTTTCAAATAACACTGGGAAAAAAAAAAAAAAAAACCGCATGACAGAACACTATTAAATATTGTTCTCAATAATTTATTTGATAAAATATGATGTTTTTCAAATACATGCATTAAAGCAACAAAAATGTTGTGACCGAGCACACAAGGCAATGCATTTCTGCAGGTGGATTTCTTATGTACTGTATCCACCATGAAGCACGTAACCTATATATGCAAACAACATCACAATGAGAAGAAAAATAAGCTATGAACATTACACATCACTAATCATTTCAACAGCAATTGTGGCAAGTTTGACTAAACTTATAAATAAACTTAACATGACCTGTTTATATTTAGTTTTTTCTGAACTACAGGCTGCCTCTTATGGGAAACAACATGTTATATAACAGCAATGAGGCAAAAAATAAAGACTAACATATATAGCACTGTTAAAAAAACAAGAAGTGCAGATTATACTACATCTGATTAGACCTTAGAGCCAACTAATTCATTCAATAATGCTTGTCCCGGTATTTTCTACCCAAGATTGCTCAAAAAAACTAAAAGCCCTTACTGCCCACTTTCACATTTTTTTTTATCCTTTTTCGGTCCAATAGCCCTCCCCTTCCCCTTAACTCCTCCCACCCTTGGGGGTTCGACTACCTACTCTATAAGTAGTTGAACCCATGACCTACTCATTAACAAAGGGGGAGAGGTACCATTGTACTACATGATGTAAGACAGAAGCATAGGGCTGCTGTCCAGCTATAGTAATAGGGCAAAAACCACAGTGGAAAGGAAAATCCAGCAATAACAGTAGAAAAGAGAGAGAATAAAGCTATAGAATCAAAGTTGGAATGTAGATAGATGAGTTATAGGGTTTAGGAACCCAAAAGAAGCTCTCACATCAGAAATCTCTGAATAATATTATGCCAAAAACTGTCTATTACAATCTAAGCCTTAAGCTTATATAGGGAAAACATAAACCTAAGATAACTAGGAAAAGCATAAACCTAAACTAACTAGGAAAACATAAAGTAAAATTGCCTTAAAAGACCTAATGAAATAAGGAAACTAGACTCTAAATCCAACTAGGAAATAAAAATTAAAAAGCTATTAAAAATAATAATAAGTCTTGGAACCCTAGGAGATGCTCCTGCATCACTACAGGAGCCAGTGGTCCCTTCTCCAGGACGAGATGAGAGAAAACAGATGAATTTAGTTCTCTGCATGTGCAATGTAAAAATGTAAACTTTGTGCAATAGTTGACCAATAGCTGCCATCAGAGGGGATAGATAACAGTATCTATTTCATTTGTTCCAGTGCATGTAACAGTAATCTGGAACTCAAAGCCCTTGCGCAATTTCCCAACATCATATGGCAGACTGAAAGTTTCAAATAATCAGCTTTTTTAATCTATGAAACATATGAGATCCCAAACCAAAAACTACTCAAATCCAGAATTAGATGTTTACAAATTCCAATAAGCGATCCCTTCAATTCCCAAACAAACAAATACAATGAACAATCATCATTTTGCAGTACAAACTGGAATCGCACATTTCATATAGGGGAACAAGGATTCAAACAAAAGCTGAAAACTTTGTCAAAGACAGCCAACAATTTAACATCAAACTTCACTCAACTTGAAACAAAGCACGAATCTTTAGCAAAGATTTGAAGTCTTTGGACATGGGTAGAGAGAGTTACCGTGAATTTTGCTGCGGAGAAGAAGAGCGAAGCGAAGGGAACGAAGAAGGTGTTTGTTTAGGGCAGGCGGGTTGAAGAAAATTCAGAGGTATATATGGGGGCAAGTTGGGAATATAAAAATTGAAGAAAACGATTTGCTTTATTTTCACTTTGACCCCATATACTTATTAAAACTCTACATTGTGCCACTAAAAACCCCAAACAACACCAATTGTAGGGGTGGGCGCGGTGCGTTTCGACTCACTTTTCCCCGGAACCGTGCGCCGCGCCGGACATTAATACACGGTGCAGTTCGGTGCTTAAAACCGTGAAAGAAATTAAAAAAAACCAGACCAAACCAGACCATTCAAGGTGCGGTGTGGTACTGTTCTAGGCCTAATGGGCTATTATTCACTTGTCTTGCTTCTGATGTTAGGGGTCCATCCCTCCTAAACCCTAAATGCAGTAAATAAGAGAAGGCAATGAACAAATCTAAATGATGCACAAATGCACAATATATAAACAAATCTAAATGATGCACAAACGCACAATATATAAACAAATCTGAATGATGCACAATATATAAACAAATCTGAGAGATGCACAAGTACAACATATAAACAAATCTGAAAGATGCACAACATATAAACAAATCAATTCAGTTCCTTAAAACAAATCAATTCAGTTCCTAAGTCACTTTCTTTTAGCAAATTAGTGTAATCTACAGTGCTAATTGATTAAATTCACTATCTTGTAACAAATCAATTCAGTTCCTAAGTCACTTTCTTTTAGCAATTACACAAAAATCCCTAATAGATTGAATTTCGAAACTTGCAACAAATACACAAAAATCCCCAAATTTGATTCTTTGTCGAAACCCTAGTTTCACTGTTTTAGAGTGAGAGACAGAGATGAGAGACGAGACTTCATAGTGAGAGAGATGACATACATACCTGTTCAGATTAGAAGCTGCGAGCCTGCGACCCTGCAACCTTTGAGTCTTTGACAGAGATGAGAGGCGAGAGGCGAGAGAGTACGAGAGATGACTGAGAGCTGCAATTACACAAAAATCCCCAAATTAGAATTCGAAACCCTAGTGACAGATGAGAGACAGAGATGAGAGGGTGAAGTATGAGAGACGAGAGAATGAGAGATGAGACATTGAGACTTGGAGTGAGAGTGTGAGACAATGAGACATACCTGTTCAGTTGTGATTTGCGAAGCCTGCGACGGTGCGACCTTCTAGTCTTCAACAGAGATGAGAGGCGAGAGGCGAGAGAGTGAAAGAGATGACAGTGCTAATTGATTATTGCAGTGCAATTACACAAAAATCCCCAAATTAGAATTCGAAACCCTAGTTTGAATTCGAAACCCTAGTGACAGATGAGAGACAGAGATGAGAGGGTAAAGTCTGAGAGACGAGAGAAAGAGAGATGAGACATTGAGACTTGAGAGTGAGAGGCAATGAGACATACCTGTTCAGTTGCGATTTGCGAAGCCTGCGACGGTGTGACCTTCTAGTCTTCGACAGAGATGGCGAGAGAGTGAGAGAGAGAGAGAGAGAGAGAGGCCAGCGCGAGAGAGCTGAGTGAGTCGAGTGAGTCGGTGACTGAGAGCTCAGAGTCAGACTGAGAGAGATGAGTGAGACTGTGAGACTGTGAGACTGTGAGACTGAAAGAGAGAGGGCGGCGCGAGATTAGGGTTTGGTTTATGTTTTAGCCGTTTGTGTTTTACTGTTGCAGTGAATTAAGTTTTTTATTTTTGGGGTTTAGAACTTTAGATTGGGGATTCGTTTGGAGTTTAGATTAGGGTTTCGTTTCGGGTTTCATTTTTTTATTATATTTATATATATTTTAATTATTTATAAAAATTATAAAATATATGTTTTGGAATTTGGCAATATTGGGGTTTCATCTTTTTATTACATTTACAAATGTTTCAATGTTTTATAAAAATTATAAAACATATGTTTTGGGGTTTGGTAAAATTGAGGTTTTGTTTGGAGTTTGGTTTTTTTTATTATATTTATATATGTTTTATTGTTTTAATATTTTATAATTTATATAAAACATATTTTTTTGAATTTGGCCATATTGGAGTTTCGTTTGAGGTTTAGTCTTTTTATTACATTTACATTTTTATATATTTTAAATTTTTTATTGTTTTATAATTTATGTAAAACATATGTTTTGGAGTTTGAGCAATTGAATTTGTTTTGGGGTTTGGGACTTTGGGATTTGGTTGGGCAAACTAATTTATGTAATTAGACTATATAGAATATATAAAATATATAAAATTTTAAACTTTATGGTTTAGGGTTTAGAGAATGAGAGATGAGTTGCAACCAAACCCTATACCACAAATTTTAAATCTTTATACCATAAACCCTAATATCATATAGGACCTATACTATATCTTAAACCTTATACCATAAATTTTAAATCATATACCTTAATACCTTATATGGCATATACCCTATACACTTATATAGTATATAACTATATATTATACCCTAAAACTATAAACAATTAAAAATTTATGGTANTTTTTTTATATAGAATATAAAAAATATACTAATTTTATTATATAAGGTAATTGGTATAACTAAAATTATATACTAAAATATTATTAATTTATTATTATATTATATATCTAGAAAATAAGTCATAGGGTTATATAAAATATATTTTAAGGTCTAAATCCTAAAATATTTTAGCTAGGTTAATATTAATTTTAATATTTTTTTAGAATTTAAAATTTAGGATCTAAAGTGTATAAAAATATATAAAATAATGTATATGTGTATAAAAATATAAAAAATTATATTTTTTACAAATATACAATACGGTTAAATAAAATGTAAAATCGGAACCGAAGAGAACCGGTGCGATTCTTATCTATGATGTTGACTTTTTTTGGACAACGCGGTTTTTTGCGGTTTTTAATGCCCACCCTGGTCCAATTGGGCATTTTCCAGTTTTTTCTTCGATCCTCTGCGAAATTTGTGTGGCAATGGCGACGAGCAGCAGCGATGTGGAGGCCGGGTTCGCGAAGCTTCAGGGAGAGGACTTCGAGTACTACATGCAGACCTACTCAATAATCCTCGGCCGGAACTCCAAGAAATCGACGGTGGACGTCGACCTCTCGAGCCTCGGCGGCGGGATGAACATCTCGCGCCACCACGCGCGCATCTTCTACGACTTCACACGGCGCCGTTTCGCGCTCGAGGTGCTCGGCAAGAACGGGTGCCTCGTCGAGGGCGTGCTCCATTTACCCGGGAACCCGCCCGTGAAGCTCGACTCGCAGGACCTGCTCCAGATTGGGGACAAGGAATTCTACTTCTTGTTGCCCGTGAGGAGCATTCTGGGCGGGCCTCTTGGGCCCAGGCATTACGGGTCCGCGGCGGTGGCGGTTTCGGGAGGCCCGGTGGTGCCGGCCCATTACGGGTACCATTCGGGTGGGGCGGCGGGCGGGTCGGTGGGGAAGAAGGGTAGGGGGAGGGAGTTTTATGAGGAGGAGTATGAGGATGAGGATGATGTTGGTGGTGGTAGTGGTAGTGGGAAGAAGATGAGGAGGGAAGGGTATGATGGTTTTGGGTATGGTGGCGGGTCGGGTTCTGGATCGGGCACCAAGGCTTTGGGTTAGTACTTCTGTCTAGCTTTCTCTTCTCTAGAGTTTGATAAATTGATGGGCTTGATGTTAATTTGGCAATTGAATTGTGAAAAGAGTTGTTTTTGTTGAATCATATGATAGGACTCATTTTGATTGATTGGATTGATCAACCATTGCTGGCATTGTCAAGTGTTTCCCATTGCTTGTTAGGTTCAGTCTTGAGTTTAGCCACTTTACATTCATGCCCATTTCTGCTTGAATTTTTGTTCAATTGGTAGCCTTCTTGTAGAAAGGGGTTATGAGATGAATTGTTCTACTGTTTTTGCATTCGAACCTTTGTAGCAGTACTCGTTTTAGTTGTTGATGGCTCTTCTCTGATTTTGTTTATGTTGTCAACATGAGCTATTTTATGTTTTGTATGTAATCAGTTTATACTTGTGTTAGATAATCAAACAACTTACACCTCCAATGGTTAAGAACTAGTTTTTCATTTCTTCAGTGGAACTAGGCCAAACCAATAGATTGAAAGCCATCGTTAGCTCAAAGCTTCACCTGTAGAATCTTTGCCTGTCTTGTTAATATTAATGTTAATGGTGTCCTTCCAAGTAGACTGGGCTGTGCTATGTGTCCATGAATGCATGACACTGATTCTTCACTAGGAATTCATGAGCTGGTGTTCTTTCATTGTGGTTGGACCTCTGACTTAAGATGCTATGGTAAATTGATAGGGTTGATCCGATCAATGTTGAACATTGGTGACACTGAAGTTGTATCTTCCCCAATTTTCACACACCCACATTGAGAATTCTTTCCTTTTTCTTCTTAAGAATTTTAATCAGAATAGGACATGCGTATTTATTTTAAACTATTAAGTTGTAACTATTGTTGTGTTCGTTAATTTTATCTTCAACTTCTGCAGAGAAAAAGGGAGATGGAAGATCAAGGGTTGATCGAGACACTGACAATCAGCAACTTCTTCATTTGGAGGAAAAGGATGTGGTGTCATCTGTTGCTATTGTGCTCTCTGATCTTTGTGGTCCTGGAGAATGGATGCCTATGGAGAAACTTCATGCTGAGGTTAGTCTTGACATATTCTCTTGGACAAAATATTTGTTAATGATAAGTTGATAACCTTCAACACTCGTCTTTCATCTATTTTCCAACTGCAGTCTTCCTTCAATATCCATTCCAGGGTAGGTCAGAAAAGCAACTGTACTTTTTTCTTTTGTTTGGTGATGATCATTTGTAGAATGCATCGGCTATTTCCACTACTTAGTCTCATCTGTGATGGATGCTACAGTTTTTTGTAGTCATCTGCGATGTGCAGCATCATTAGTTATTGTTCTCCAAGTACAAATCATAATTTTGTCTCCTAATGGTGTTTGACTGGCACTTTTTTGGGGTTTTTGCTTTTCATGTATATAATCCGTGAAGTGAATTTTGGTTTTTTTTTTTTTTTTTTACTATTTCTATGATGTTTGAACCCTGGATTTCTGTCTTACTCCCATATCACTCTTGTTCAGTTGTTGGAGCAGTATAGTAGCGTTTGGCATCACACTCGAGTGAGGAGGTATCTCACTTCTGAGGACTGGCCTGGTCCTGAGTCAAAAGGGAAACCATGGTACGGCTTGCTTATGTTGCTAAGAAAATACCCAGAACACTTTGTCATCAACACTAGGTCCAAGGGCCGGGTAACACTGGAATTCGTTTCTCTCGTCTCTCTGCTTTCATAAAATTACAAGACATCATTGTGACCTTCCTTGATGCTGATCATTTACAATGTGGTTCTCCGGAAAGTGGGTTGCAGATTGCCGGGATTTGTACAATTGTTGTGAGTTGTTGTCAAGCAGCAATATGAGCTATGGGATCCCTGGTTGGGTACATGTAAAACGATTAGCAATGATATGGACTATTTTGCAATGACATTTTCTGTACATGATAGTACTATTTATCCCCTGGACCAAATTGGTTTTTTCTTTCTATTAATGACTCATGCATGCAACATCAGCCCTTAGCCGTATATCATTTTGTTGTTTTTTTTTTTTTATTATTTGAAATTATCATCACCCTCAATTTGTTTGAATCCAGTCCTATTTCCATGGATCCTTTCTGGGTAGATTGTTAAGTATATGATTGTCAATTTTAAATGATGTTACAAATAATAATATGGTTATCCAGGTTTTTTCTTGGTATGATAAAACACAAGAAATGGGGATTGAGTGATAGTAATATAGGACGCATAAAATAAAATGAACCATCTACTTCAAAGAATATTTTGATAACCAATGGAAGCCTGATAGAAGAAGGGAAGCAAATTGGTCAAAGTAAAATCTTAAGTATCTGCCAAAATTTTCCTTGTTTCTATCAAGAGTTGCAAAAACATTGTTGTGGTATCGGAGTAAGCTTTTTATTATTATTATTATTATTATCATTAGTAGGTTGAAGTTGAGCGAAGAGACATCCATGGTAGAGAATGCAACATTTTGCAAAGAAATGAGGAAATTTAATTAATGTTTGATTGTGAATGTGAATCCAAAAGTCAATAATCTCCATGCATATTTTTATCTTCTTTTAGCTATTCGCAAAGACCTTACCTAGTACATAGGAGTAAAAGGTGCAAATTCATCTCCAAAATGGGAGATAAACAGTGACACAAACACAAGGCAACCAAAACTGACAAACGTTTCAAGCATTTCCCTAGAAACATTATTATTGACATACATTAAAATGTAAGATACGTGTAACAGATCTTTAGGACTCTTCTTTGCTTAGTTCAAGTGTCCCCTGTGCATACATCTGTTTTTCACGAGCCTGTTTTGCAGCAAGGGCTTCTTCATCAAGTACTTTGATCGGAGACCAATCAGGCAATTTCAGCCAACCAGCATTCTTCTGTGAATCGCCATTACTCCCAACCATAGATTCTTTGTAGCTCTTTAAGACAGGTCGTAGTTTAATTGTAGCATAATCCACTGTTGCCCCAACAACAGAAAAAATGATTGAGTAGCGGACAGCACCAATTCGACCACCTACACACCAATGAACAAAACAATTTAACTACAGGAGGGAGGAGGAAGGATTTCAAACTACTATGAACATTAGAGGATACAATTAACATATATAACCCATTTCCTACTAGCAAATACCAGTTTTAGAGACACAGTTTGTGTCAAGAAGTTTGTGGTTAAGGACTCTGGGACTTAGTTGAGTTGAACAGAGCTCACATATCATAACCGAATAAATTTTTTCTTTTGGTTTTAAAGGAGGCCTAAATCTAAGACCTAAGAGAGGAAGAGCAAGAGTCAAACTTTGTGGTGGGTGTGGAATAAGTGCTCTATCACTAGAGTTAGCCCCCACCCAGAACTTAAGAGCTTAAAGCCTTTAACCTGTCTCTTAGTTAGTGATGTCCTGCTCAAAGATAGCAGTGGATGAATTCTTTCTACACCTAGAACTAAGTCCCAGCTAAGCTATATTTGAGCGTCATTGGAATCAGGTAATTTCCAGTTCCTCTAAGCAAGACTGTATAACTCAGAGCTCAGCAACTGGGCTCACATTTCTTAATAGAAACCAAAAAATTATATTCATGATTCTTTTACAGGCCAAAGAACTCATTCCCAATAGCCAAAACATATTACTACTGCCCTCCCATATTAGGTTGGGTTAGATCATATAGACACTCCAACCCACTGCAAATGAATAACACAAGTCCAAGCTACAATGCAATTTCAGTTACTACCTATATGGCTATATCACATTGGTCCCAGTCCCATAAAAGAATACACAACCTGATTACAGAAAAGTAAACCCAATTTCTCAGTCTAGTTTCCAAACAGAGAGAGAGAGAGAGAGAGAGAGAGAGAGAGAGAGAGAGAGAGAGAGAGAAGGAACTAACCCTGAATGCGCCCAAGAATAGCACCAGTACCAAACCCCGCAATTGCAGAGTTCAGCAGATCATCATGTTCCGTTTTTCGAGTTACTCTTACATACTCACGAGCCCCTGTTAAAATTAGACAAACCCATTATCACACAGCAACTCCTTCCCATAAAATAATGGGTATTGAAATTTGAAATGAAAACAGCGAAATTACCGCAATAACAAGCTGTGACAATGGCGAAGTTCGCAGCATAAGTGGCACAAATGGTTGGGAGACCTACAACTTTGCGATGCTTGGAGAGCAACCCAGCTCCTCCGCCAGCAACCCCTGCGAGGAGAGTGGGGAAGACGATGCGCTCCTTCCACCAAGACGAAGATGGAGCCTCAGCTTCTACGGCTTTTGGATCGTCCGAAGCCATAAACAACGAAACCTATCAAAATTGCTTTTGCTCGTTTTCTTGCTTCGCCTGAGTTCTCACTTCTTCAGTCTTCAACCCAAAATATTCGGAGTCGTTTTTGTTGATGGAAGCGGTGTGGCGGTGCAGACTACAAACCATGAGGTCGAATCCGGTTGCGCCACTGTTGGATCGGTTTCTGGGTCGGGTATTCGGATACCAACCATAAGTCTAACTTGACTTTCGGTGTCAAACAGGCCGGCCCATTAAAATTTGACCCGTTTGTACTTTGTGCATTGACGGCATGGCCCACACCGAAGCCCATCTCATCCTCAAGATGTGTCCTAAATGGGCGAGTTACATGTTACGAGTAAAATTTTCATTTAACGAGTTTATACATTAAATACTTATATCTCTCTCTCATCATGTACATAACACATGATCAAAGAGAGAGACACATATATCACCCGTAATAAATAAGTTTTTCTCTTGTTTTTATTTTGTTTTTTTTAACTAATGTTTTTTTCTACTTACATTTTCTTTATTTGGAGAAAAATAAATACAAACTTGACCATTCTTCAAAATTGTGAGAAGAAACACTATTAGTTGGAAAGTTAGTATTGTTTTGTTTCCAAAGATGAAATTCTATATTGAAAAGTTTTTTTTAAAAGAAACAAAATAGAAAAAAGAATAGAAAATTAGGATTAAATATTAAATCTCAATAATTTTTTGGTATAGCATGAAGACCATATAATATTTCAATTGAACTACTAAATTTAAATGTAGTTTTTTAGATCAGGTCACAAATATGTTGACACTTGGCCCTTTTGATTTGAGTATTTTTCATTTGACATTTTTATCATTTGGCTCACAAATGATGGGTGTTAGCTAAAATTTATAAGGTTTTGACAAAATTGCCCTTGAGGTTTTTATATTATCTTGAAAATTTGCTAATGTAGTATCAACTTCACATTTAGTTATGACTGTACGACACTCACAACTTCAAATTTAGTTGTAACTGAACGACAATCATATCTAATTTGTGAGACAGTCACTTAATTAAATTTTTTTTAGATAAATTATACTACAATATAGTATGAATAGAGGTTACAACAATACTTTTACTCAAAATAATACATAGTATAATGGTATGAGTTGTCTCTTTCAATTTATCAAGACAGTCGCAATTAAGTTGTGACTGAATATTTTTTTTTAATACAATATAATATAAATTAATGTAATATTTATAATGTAATATTATTTTTATTTTTTATTGTAGTGGCATGTGATATAATATTTGTAAATTCTAATACTTTTTATTTTATTATTTTATTTGACTTTTCAACTAATATCTAATCTAAAATGTTATTTAATTTTAGTACCTAAATTAAAAAATTATTAAAATTTAGTAGTTAAAATCAATAGACCTAAAAAAGAATGGTAAATAGGTTGTACACTTGTACTTAATTAGGGCATTTGGGCTCACTTCGTGCTCTACTCATGTCAACCTATTCTATTTTATACTTGTACCGTGTTATAGCCGTTGTAATTATATCATACGTGTGTTGTGTTCGAATTAATCTAGTATCTCTTCTTTTTAATTCTATCTCTTTGAAAAAAGTACCGTGTTATGGCCATTGTAATTATATCATACATGTGTGGTGTTTGAATTAATCTAGTATCTCTTCTTTTTAATTCAAATTTCAAACATAGAAATTTTTATTTTTTTTCAAATCCATATTAGTTACTAATTAGTATAGATAATAATCTTTTGCATTAAACTCAATTCACCCATAATTGAGTGACTTTTACTTTTTAGGGAGAAATAAATGGAAAATGGACGGGGATGATTGACATCAGTCCATCACCCGCCCCCGCCTCGTTACCATCCCAACTAAATACACTGTCCTCTATCACCTTATTTGTCAAGGCTCCAAGACACATCAAGTTGATCAATGTCTTATTTTCTTTATTTTATTTTTTTTTTCTAAATAATCACTTTAAAAGTCAAACTAACAAAAGTAACCCCCTTTTTTCAACAAGAAACTTCTGCTAATGTTTAACTTAAAGAAGCTATCATGCGATCACTTAATTTAAATAAAGAAACACTAAAATAAGAGAAGAAGAGAAACTTAAAGGAACATATATTTCTTATCTGATGACTATTCCCCAATATATCAGAAAAAATGTTGCTAAACTCAGAGTCACTGCTATTTGTATCAGTATCTCAACAAATTTAGCATATGGTCAACTATAAGGAAATCATAAATAAATTAACCTGGACGGCATATAATAAATTAGAACTTAAAAGGATTCGGCTGCAAAAATAGAATTATCGCCTTGCAAAGGTTCCTTTGACCTATGGCGATTGGCAACTATAAAAGTTCTAATCTGGAACTAATTATTGGGCATTTCCCTAGCAAAAGATAATGAAAACTACCATGTCTGCCCTAATATGGGCGTTTATGAACCAAAAAATGGAGGCCTATCAGCTAGCACTTAACTGTTAGAAGATGGAGATTAAGCAGTGCCCATGAAGGCATGAACCATTATTTTCAAGAGGCTAATGGGTCTTCCTCCACATCTTCTGAAGCTGAGAGACCATTTACTCCTCCTTCCTTGCCATCATCCCAGTCACCATCATTCTCCAACGGAGGAGTCTCGGACCTCTTTTGTGACTCTGCCTCCGCTGGCCTTCTCCTGTGTTCTGAAATATTTTATAAAAGTAAACCATTTAAGAACTGAGGTACGTAAAGCCGGAGGGGGTTAGACAAGACAAGAGGAGAGAAAGTACTTTTATTAGTAATTGATTGGCGAGTCATGGCCAAGAAATCATCCCACTTGAATTGCCTGAGTTCTTGCTTCTCCTCCTCAGGAAGCTCAAAATTTGGTTCCCTCCCACACATGAAAGCCGCCCTGAATACAAATAATAAAAACAACAAAGTTTATATGAGCGAATGCAGTATTTGACACATAATGATTACCATCCCTTTTCCCACTTGGCTTATCATGTTTCATGTTTTTGCATGCTGGGGGATTGGCATCAACCACTATATCACGTTGGAAAGGGCATAAACAATAAGGTCTAGATTAACATAACAGAAACCAGAGAAAAGAGAAAGAAAACAATGACGGAAAAAGGAAAACACAGAACCATTAGAAGACAAAAGAAAGGATGGAGGAAATAAAGACAAAGAAGGATTAGAAGCCTAGCAGAAAACTGACTGAATGAACATTGTGGATGGCATGTCCTATCTGATGGAGGTCCTGTCTGTCTGAAGAATGCAGGCAACAAAAACCAGTGAAGCAACAATGAAGACTAAATTGTTTTATTTGGAGCTGGTAGAAATTCAAAGTGTAGAAGGCAACGAAGAATCTAAGTTCACACTGTTTGTAACAACATGATGACCAATCTCTATTTAAAATAAGGTACTGGGTAGACAAAAGAGGATTGTGTAGCCAATCCCTGTGCATGGTTTATGGTTGTCCAACTTATGTCAAGTCAGCTGATAGAAGTTCTCTCAGAAAAGGAGGAGGACCAGGTCATTATCAGATGTTATGCACAAGTGATAGATCTACTGCATATTCTTACTATTCCTTATAGTGCTCATCCAATAGCAATTGCTCGTATTGACAAATATGTAACTCTACCTGTCATACAAATGGGCAGCTTCTTCTTGGGAACCAACAGTGCCCAAGTGGATTTGTTTCTTGTCAACTTTTATTGCTGCCTGCCATTTCATATTTTTAAAATAGACACCTCTCATTAGACATGGTTCTTGGTTTAGAAAATGCTTTCTGCGATGTCGCTTTCTGCGTTTTATTGGTGGTCCTACAAATAGCATAATATGTATGAGAAAAGATCAAACTGGAATAATAGCATAAACTCCAAAACTGACATTGCACCTCAAAAGCTTTTTCTAAAGGATAAACTTACACATTACTTGAATTATTTCCAGTATCAAGAATATGGTTGTCTGTGGATTCATAGATAAATACAAGATTCTTTCTATTGATATATAGAATTATAGATAAATATATGATTAAAAGCATGAAAGAGGAGGTGTAACCCATAACTTTGTAAGGTATACAAAAAGGTGAAAATAACTGCAAAATCCTAGACTCTCAGCTCCTCCAAGAAATTAGGGAAAATAAAAGCAAAAAACAAAAGAAATTTTTTGTGACAGCTTCAGAATGTAAAGACAGAAAATATACATTTCAAAAGGATGAGTTCGCACATTTGTGCCTCCAAGACATCAAGAATTCTAATCTATGTAATATATCATTAGGAAGAATAGTTTAACGGGAAACCAAGAAATATCAACTGCCCTTTGTAGAAGCAATCAATGAACATCCAATTGGTCAAGATTAACTCAAACACACATAACACGTAGTTGAAACAACTAACCTGCATCTTGTTGGTCGTGTTGGTCTTTTGATAAGCTAGAACCAGATGCAGTTGATGATCGAGGTTCTACTTTCTGGTAATAAATAAAACATCAGATAAACATAACAGAAGTTGAAGCATTGGGAATGATACATTTTGGAATATACATGTCTTAATAGCTGTTTTACAAATAAATAAAGCACAGAAACTTATGCTGTTATGCACCTGAGTTTTACAAGATATTGCTTAAGAAGAATTTATATTTTGATCATATCTGAGTATTACATGCCAGTTAAACTAACCATAGAAAGCAAGAAATAATTGACTAGAACTCTAGAATCTCTAGTTGGTTCTTCCAAAATAGAGTTTTCAATTTCTTCTGGTTTTTCTGGATGCATTAAATTATTCATAATAAAGAATAGTAGAACATTCTGCCGTTTAACCTTCTAGGTCAAGAATCTAGGAATTAGGAGCATATTTGGTCACAAAACCAGGTCTGCAGGCACCAACATCATAAATGGTTTGCTGAGTCACCTGCTTAGTGATTTTGACTCATTAAAAGCCATGATATCCAAGTATCCAAATGAAATTTTCTTTCCTATTAAGTTCCTATTCATTCATCAAAAGGAAATAATTTTATAATGAAAGAGGTATTTTTAGGTTTTATATGATGATCATTTTCACCTTATCTTGTTGCCATAGGTTCCCCCTCTCAGCTTACTTTAACATGCAGCTATAATATAACTACCTTTACAATTACTAAAGACAATGCATTAGACATGAGTTGCATGAGATGGTTGCCAATGCAAATAGAGATATGAAACTAAAGTTACATTTGGCAATCACTTTCCAAATTGATTTCTCAAGCCTAGAATGCGGTAATAATTACTTTTTTATAAGAAGAGCACTGTAATAATTACTCAACTCTTGCTCATTTTCACTCGTTATGCCTACTTAGTAAAAAAAAAGTCTTACACACGACACACAAAAAAAGGGCATATATGTGCATCCTGTCTTTAGCAGAATTATAATATCTTTTGAACTAAAGAAAAGTTTTCTTATTTCTTCTCTCTTTTTTCCTTATCTGTAGTTAGACAAAACCAGGATGGACTTTATCATCCTTCATATTTTTCTTTCTAAAACATATAGTGTATATATATAACATCAAAAAAAGGAAAATTAAGAATCCTGACAGGTGAATTTAACACTAGAATAAAACTTAAAAGAACACTACAAATACAAACTTAAAAGAAAACAGTAGTCCATCAGATGCATGTGATATAATAATATGGACTGACTAATAAACCATTCTTACCCCATCTGGCTGATCTACAACATTTGAAGGTATAGGATGCACACTGACAGGTTTTGTATGGGTAGTTTGAGGAGCAATTCCATTGTCACAAAACTGAGGATCAAAAACAGGAGCAGGCCCTGCAAAGAAGTACAAGTTGGTGAATAATATCTTTAAGCATAAATGAGAACCTATTGAATTAGATTCCTAGTCATCAAAACTGCAAATTCATCTCAAAGCGCAACCAGTTAGAATAACACAACTTAAAACTTGTACTAAATAAGCATGCTAAATACCAGGAGCAGAAGAACGATCTAAGTGCATTCAACAAAAGCAGTTAATCATATCTTGTATCAACTAATTTTTACCAGAGCATAGTCCCAAGAGTCGGCGTCTTCTTAAGCTCACCATGGTTGACTCCAAACCTTATTATTGATGCACAATGCTCACTTTACTCCTTGGATAAAACAAACAGACCAATCATAATAAAGTAAGTATATATTTGAATTTCAAAAGGGAACAACTTAACAATTAAGCTGTCATGAAAAGAGTATACATGTTTATTAACACATTTGAAACTAATTTAAAAGATTTCATTGCATTATACAAACACTAGACATGTAAATATGAACAAGGAAAATCAAAACAGAATGCAAGGAACTATAAAGGACATCGTTAATGCAAGTAACTATGTTGTTATCACCATACATCAACTAAATTCATATGCAGGATAAAAGATTACCAAGAGGTCGCATGATCTAAAACTATATTTCCGATTCCAATTGCTACCACCAAAAATCATCTCAACAAAAGCTATAAGGAACTGGAAATTAGAAATATTTATGGTTGTGAGCAGTTATGCTGTCAATAAATACCTTGTGTGCCTTTGATTAAAGTGACTAGGCTTGTACAACCTAAAATAGTCCCAAATGGAATTAGAATATAACAAAATCGGTAGAGACAAGCAAAAATTTTTCCAGGACATGACTGAAATATCTCTCATTTAGGTATCTCTTCGCTCAAAACTGTTATAATTGGTGCAAGGTGACAATACTTGCAGTCATCTTTAAGTTGCAAATAGCAAACCAAATCATCCATCATGTGAAATTGTGAATGGCATTAAAATCGAAAGAATCCAAAAATAAAATAAAATAAAAGCACCTAAATTGATAAGAATTCCTAATGTCAAGACCTTGGAAAGTTTAAGTCAACCCCACAAACCTACCACCTTTCATGGAATGGCGCTATTAGTAAAAACAAACCCACATCCAAAATTCAAAATAAACTCCAAATACACTCTCAAACAAGCCAGAACACAAAAATCAAGACCAATCCACAAAGCCAACAATGAACAAGAACAATTCTATGCCTTAAAACTCATCAACGCAAAATGCCCATGACCAGAAACTCAGTAAACAAAACAACAATGAGACACCCCATTAAAGCAAAAGACAAAAACAAGCCATTGGGAAGAGAAAGACGTCTGTTTGTACCTAAAGGTGGCGGTTGTGGCAGCGTAGAGACCGCGGAGAGACAGAGGGAGTTGGTAAAAATCCCTGGCAGAGGCTCAAATAGAGATTGGGATTGATTTTTAAGGAAGGGAAGGTGGTGAAATAGGAAAGAAAGTCTATGCTGTTTTGTGTCTCATGCATCTACCACCTTTTGTTTTTATTTCCCATTTTTGTGTGTTAATAAGAGAGAGGGTGGTGGTGGACTGGTGGTGGTATTTAGGTGTAGACTGTAGAGAGACAAGTCTCTTAAGATATAGAGACGGATGAATAATAGAAAAGGGGAACGTATGCTTTCTGTGTGTACTTTGGTTTGGGTTGAAATTCCAGTTTTACCCTTTGAATCTTTGCCAAATACCACGGTTAGTGATGTACTTGAGATACTGGAAGTTGACCAAAATACCCCTGGTGATTTCTGTTTCGGCCCTTTTGGGTGATTAATGGTGTTGTTTGTTCCTAACATTCTTGTTGTTTCCGCCCATAGATAAGACTCAACTCCAAATCATGCTTATGCTTTGTGGTTATTAGCTAAATAAAGGGCATTTGTTCTAAAAGTTGTTGAAACCAATGTATTAGATATTAAAGTGAAATTGGATTATGATATTTCTTTGTTAATTAAGGTCAAACCTTCGCTATAATGAAAACTCTTTAATATTTGCTTTGTATGGTTTAGAGTTCTTTTTCTATTTGGCGAACTATTAGAAAAAAATAGATGGTAATGAGATGAGTGAGATAGAGTCGGATTTACTATTTTCATCTCATTTTTGACTTGAACGAGGACTTCGAAGGCAAAGCACTAATACCTTCTTTTTTTTAGAAAAACAAATTTCTGAACATCCCTTCCTCATAAATAATAGGGCCCTACATAGTCCCAAATTGATGGTGAAAATCATCATTCTAAGGAGAAACTTACATTTTTTAATTATATTTAATTGCAAATTTTGATACTAATCTAAATATGGGATGTATTTGATTTGATTCTTTATCATTATTTGTTGACTGATGATTTAATAGACAAATTATTATATGTAACGTTAATACCACATGACATGCTAACATAGTATACGAATCCATTCAATTCATAATACATGTACAATCATTTAGGGTAAGTGTGCTACATAGTATTATTATCACATGAAATAATTTCGTGATCTTATGGGCATTACTAGACCATGTGATGTTTATGTTGATCTTTTTTGTTAATTTATTATTATTTTTAACTTGAGCTAAGAGTTTTGTTAATTAACAAAAATTTTATTAAAAAAGTTAACTTCATGAATGGATACCAATTAGATATTGGACTAATAGTACCTTTTTTCTACAATATTAGAGAGAAATTCTCTCTATTCATATAAATATTATCTGAAATATATGAAAGACAAAAATAGTTGAATGGTATATAACATGACAACACTATATGGTGATGGCGAAAGAACATTAAGGGCAATTAAGTCATTCAAATAAGAAGTCCTCACTCCTCAGTGCCGTGCCCATGAGAGAACATAATAATTTAGACTTTAGAAGGGCAAGGGACAAATTAGTAATTACGAAAATAGTGAAGGGTGGACAAAGGGTTAAGCGAAACTATTAAATAGTGCGGGTTGGTTGGTAGCGAGCGAAGGGCACCGACGAAACGGTGATTGGATGGACGGCCTGCCATATAAGAATGAGGATAATGTCCCGCCAACCACACCCCAAACCCAAACAGGGCTCAATGTGGCTGATATGGCCCCTAAGTCCCTAACCCAAACATACTTTTCTACATAATGATTGTCCTAATGAGTAATCAACTTGTCTAATCAAACTAACACGTTACATATGGCTTGGTTGTTTGGGTTTTGGTAACATGATTTTAATGGACAATTGATGTTTAGAAAGATATAATATGCTTACAATATGTTAAGGTGCATTGACCGATCTAATTAACTTGAGAAAAATATTACACGTCACCTTTAATCGATATGTTGCATAATTATAATTATGATAAACGTTTCACAATAAATACAATAAAATATATTAATTATGGTTATTTATATAGTGTAACCTGCTACATATATAAAATGAGATGGTAATTATATACGGAGCTAGTTTAGGGGTCAGTTGAGTTTAGGCTTATAGCTTGATCAAGTCCATAAAAAGACTTATCAAGTTGTATTTTTACACCTAAACCCATGGTCCATTGATCTAGAAAAGGACTGGATTATATTTGATTGGCCCAAAGATTTTACAACTGATTTTTATTTTTAGTGGGGTAAGAATGTAAGATGGGCTATAATTTGGCCCAGCAACCATTTATGTTCATTCATGACACTAGACTGCGCTTAATAGAATATCACTCTATTAGAATAGGTGTAAAAAATTATAAAATCAATTAAATGCTGACCACTAATTAAATGAGTTGTGTTCTAATTAGGGGGTAGGTTATGTTCTAATCCGGGAGAGAGTTATGTTCTAATCCGGGGGAGTGTTATGTTCTAATCCGATTTTATTATTTGTACATCATAATAATTATGCTAGTCCACCAAAAAGGAAACAAACACAACAATATTTCGAAGGATTAATTAAGGCTTTCTAAAAAGATTTGTTTTCCTCTAATGCTGGGTTGGCCTTAGAAATTGTTCATCCCCCCATTAAGGACACCAATAACATATGACAGAAATCTTAACAACAACATATGAAACAGAGTATTGAGTCATTTACAAATATGCCAGATAAGATTTTGATATATTGTTATTTTGCTCTAGAAGTCCTATGAATTTGGCATGAATTCTAAAGGAATGCCACTACAGATAGTGTATATATCCATTGCATTTATTTCTTATTTATAAATTTAGAATAAAACTTTCATGCTACGGATATATATATTCATCGTATTTGTTTCTCGTTTATAAATTTAGAATAAAATTTTCCTATAATGTGTGTATGCATTTATTGTATTTATCTTTTGATTTTAAATTTGAAATAAAATTTCTATATAACAGATGTGTAAGTTCAATGTATTGTTTCTCTCCCATCTAGCACCCGATGAAAAATATATAC
Source organism: Dryas drummondii (assembly GCA_003254865.1). NCBI lineage: Eukaryota > Viridiplantae > Streptophyta > Magnoliopsida > Rosales > Rosaceae > Dryas > Dryas drummondii. Next base: position 2,426,419 of record QANW01010535.1, on the reverse strand, counting down.
ACATTCATGATAGGAAATTTTTTTGTTTCCTATATCTGATTGATGCTAGTCTAGTCCCACAAGAAGTTGAAGAAAGATTGTTGCGACTTAGGAGCAAAATACAAGCAAGAGTACGGATACATTCACAAAATTTAGTTGACCAAATTTATTCACTAAATTTTGTTCTATAAGGTTTAAAGGTTGTCAATTGTTATCAATCATATACAATATGATAAATATCTTACCTAGCTACTATTAAGAATAAGAAAAAAGCAAACCTCCCCGACAAAGAAATTAATATGACAATGCCAAACAAAGGACAACAAATGGGCTATGAACTTATGGCTGTAATTCGGACTTTGGAAAACTAGTTCCCTTCCAATCAACCATGTGATGTGGTTGCCTCCTTCAAAGTCCATGGTCCATAGTCTCCACTCCAATAATACAACACCAATTTGTGTTTAAATTGGTAAATAATATGAAAGTCTGTTAATTGTTAAACATAAATGAATATTATAGTAGGAATGTATACACTTTGAAAGAAAAAAAAAAAAAAAAAAAAAAGAGTAAGAATATATGAACAGATAAAAATATAGAAAATTAGGATTAAATATCAAATCTCAATAATTTTTTGGTATTGCATGAAGACCATATAATATTTTAATTGAATTATCAAATTTAAATATAGTTTTTTAGATTAAGTCACAAATATGTTAACTCCTTTTATTTGAGCTTTTTCCATTTGACATTTTGATTCTTTAGCCCACATATGATGAGTGTTAGTTAAAATTTATAAGGTTTTGACAAAATTGCCCTTGAGGCTTTTATATTATCTTGAAAATTTGCTAATGTAGTATTAACTTCACATTTAGTTGCGATTGTACGACACTCACAACTTCAAATTTAGTTGTGACTGAACGACAGTCACATCTAAGTTGTAACTTAATTAATTTTTTTTTTAGAGAAATTATACTACAATATAGTATAAATGAAGGTTAAAACAATACTTTTACTCAAAATAATATATAGTATAGTGGTGTGAGTTGTCTTTTTCAATTTACCATGACAGTTACAGTTAAGTTGTGACTGTATTGATTTTTTTTTAAATACAATATAGTATAAATTAATGTAATATTTGTGATGTAATATAATTTTTATTTTTTTTGTTATAATGGCATGTAATGTAATATTTGTAAATTCTAATACCTTTTACTTTATTAATTTGTTTGACTTTTCAATTAGTACCTAATCTAAAATGTTATTTAATTTTGATACATGAATTAAAAAGTTATTGAAATTTAGTAGTTAAAATCAATAGAAATATTATCACCATTAATAACTATTTAAAATTTGAGTGAACTTCATCATCCTTCTATCTACATTCTCTCAATCACCATTGCAAAACAGTTTTGGCAGCCTTTCTAGTCTCCTCACTACTAGAAAATTAGGCATTTTGATTATTTTTGCACGGTGCAATATACTACCACTGAGTGGTAGTGTGGCTATAACAACAAAATCTTATCGGATACTGGTTAACCATGATAATATGTATTGAACAAGTTTTTTAGATTACATCTCTTATAAATTTTGATTGTTTTTCGATATTACATTGAGAGGTATCAAACCTTTAACCTATTTTAATATTAATTTATTTGTATAAAAAATGATTTTATATTCTAAAGAAAATTTTTACTGAGCCCATTTTTAGAATATCACAACAGAATTTTCTTAGATGTTTTATTTTCCCAAAAAGCAATTGGTCTTTTTGGGCCTGAAAAGCAGTAAGGCTCAATGTCCGCATCCGACCAAAAGCCCAATATTAATATGATCACGTGGCCCATACCCAATTTAAAAGCCTAGTCCATCGCCTTGGGCACTATAAAATCATCATACGACATTTTAAGCTAACGGTTGCACAAGCTGTACGACGCAGACAAAATTAGGGTTAGGGTTTTTCCAATCATCAGAGCTTAATCAGCGAAAAGCGGAATCGGCACAATGATCTACGACGTCAACTCACCCCTCTTCCGATCCTTCCTCAGCCAGAAGGGAGGCTCCTCCGACAAGAGGTTTTCCCTTCTCTTCAATCTTCCTTCAATTATTTTTTAGGGGTTTTTTTGGGTTCAATTCGTTTCAAATTGGGGATTTTTGTTTCGAACTTTTCGAATTTGTTCATAACAATCCTATGTGAGCATGAGTGCATGTTTTCGCGTGTGTGTGTGTGATGGTGCAGATGATGGTTTACACTTGATCTCTGAACTTCAGGTAAGTTCAATGTTGACAAGCTATTAACTGATGCTCAAACAAACTGTTACTGAGAAACATTTCTGAGTGAGGATATTTCAGTCTTCTAACTTTGTCGAAATCAAAATGTGGAAAATATTGCAATGGGTTATTGATAAGTTGGGATTTCAAGCCTATGGAAAACAATTCAAGTTCATTTTGTATAAACTTTCTGTCTTTGAGTGTACTTTGCGTGGCCGAACCAGGATTCAGTTGAGAATGTTATGTAAACAACCTTGGAAAAAATGACTTTATGCTATAGCTGTGTTAGAGTTGTTGATGATTCAAGGGGTCTTTTAGCAGACCTCCAACTTGAGGATATGCATTAGTGTCCTTGAACTTGACGTTTGTGTTAAAATGCTTGGTTTTGCTTATAAAACATACTAATACTATGTTGAGTGTGAAATTTTTTTTTGGTATGCATATTTTTTATTTGGTTTTACACTTCTACTACTTATGCATGTGTGATAGATTGCTAAGTTTTAAGGTGCATCTTATCAAGTTTGGTGCTTTGCGCATACTTTGTCCAATGTTACTGGTTGTGTGTAAATTTTTATATGAGCTTGAAAGGCAGTAGATCATTACTTATTGCTCTTGTATAACCAGTTTTACTTCATTAGAGTTGTCTTGAATTATCCCCTTTGATTTTTTTTTAAAGTCTTGTTATGCAGTCATAGATGGTGTCAATAGGATGTCAATTATGGGAAATTCAGATTCTCTAATAAGAGAAGAAGAGCTTTCAGTAACATGGCCCTCCCTTTATATAGTTGTTTTTTGTTCCTTTTTCTTTTTCTGCGCTCCTTACTTGGAACTTTCACATGCGGAATGCATATGGGATTCTGCTCAGTTGATACGTGCTCTGTTGGCACTCTTTTATATGGTGCATGGTTTTTTTTGTCTTTGTTCTTTTTATTTATTGTGCAATTGGTATGGTTTTCATGAGATGCCTCCTGACATATGGTTGTATTTTTGTTGGGCACTCCAGGAAATTGGAAGAGCAGAAGCCCAAGGAACAGAGACCAAAGGCCAGTGAGAATAAGCCTGTTATGAATGAGTGACCACAGCTTGGCATAATAAACTTATTGCTATGTCTTTGTTTTTATGCAACTCATCAATACATTTACTATTGATGTACTTCTACGGTTCTACCGAACCAAAAGATCACATTTTGATTTTAATATGATGTCGTGACCAGTAAATTCGCATCATTTTGCGGAGTCTCTTAATCTCGTTTGTCTTTATGAGTCTCCCTCAAGAGTCAAGAGATGGGGCACAAACATTTTTTTAAGTTTCAACCCTTGACTCATATAAAGTCAAGTTTTTTTCTTTGGCCAAAATATGAAGGCAAGTTTAAATGGTGAAGAAATAATTTGGAATATAATTATTAACACTTTAAAAAGGATGTAAATTCTGAGTAAAATATCACTGTAGCCTACAACTAATTCTACAATTGAAGGTGTATGACAATTTGAAACCACCACTTCTGCCAGAAAGACCATTTCGAGGCTTCCTTATAAGAGCTACCCAGTTTTTTGCTGGCCCATTGTCTTCCGTGCCCAAAACATTGCCAGCGTCAAAGGAACCATGTCTTGAAACCTGGAAACCAAAAGGATTAAGGAGGATTCTGTAACTACAAATAATGTTGCATAACTAAAATATCAACACTATAAAGAGAGTGTATCTTGATTTATAGAACCAAAAACATAAATGTCAGCTGGAGAGGTATGAAGCCAATCTTCAAGATTCACACAACTTGGAGGAGACTTTCCGGCCACATTCATGTAGCTACAAAGACCTGTGCCCACATGGAAAAGAAAATACAATTAAGATCAGCTGTTGCAGGAAGAACTAATACATACAACTGTACAAGACAAAGATTCACCCAAATCTGTGGTTCAAATTTACTCATCCAAAAGGAGAAAAAAAGGCATACAAGACAATGTGTAAGAAAGGAGCATAATTACATACTTATTGTGTACTTAACTTGTGTTGTCCATGGCAATCTTACTCGCCGGACTCTATAAGAGTGCCTCTTGCTTATTACATTTAGGCTTCGGAATGTATGAAGTAGATAAAAAGTTTCCTCAACACAATCCTACCCACTTCTTAAACGATAATGCTGCTTCTCTCTTTTTTAGTTGGGCTTCGGTCTGAAATTTGGGAGCCTTGCCCTTGTAAATTGTTTTGTGGTACTTTAAGAAGAGTGTTCGGTACTTGTACTTGTCAATGAACATTTTCCCTTTCTCCATCATGTCCACGACTTCACTTGCTCGACTGAAAAATCCACCTCTGACAAACGTGTAAAGAACAGAATCCAGGAGTTCCTGATCAAACTTCATTGAGGTGGCAGAAGCAAGAGACTTCATCTCGCCCCACAGCTCTGTTACCTCTATATATTTTCCTCCAACAGCAGCATACCCAGTGACCATAGAATGGAAAGTCTGAGCATTAGGTGTGTGCCCCAGACTTCTCATCTTGTTCAGAGCCTTCTCAGCATCTTGCATCAATCTCTTCCTACAGAAAAAATGGATTACATTGTTCCAGTCATGAACCCCAGAATCCAAAGTCTGCCCTTCCTTAATTTCCTGCAAGAGCTTTACCATCAACCTAGGTTCACCACCCCCTGCGCATTCCTTAACCAACCTCTCAAACTCTTGATGACCAGCTTTTGGTATCTTAGCCTCTTTCATCTCTTTGTACAGATGGATGGCTCCCTGTGTATCATTCTGAAGCACCCTGGATTGGATCAATGCCTCATAACAGCTTGAGTCTAGCTGGATCCCAGCCTTACGAGCATCTCGTAAAAGTGATGCTGCATTTCTTTCTTGATTTGCTTCACAATATGCTTTTAAAAGAGAAGTGTATACAGAAGAACCAGCTCTTACACCAGCCAAGCACATCTCATCAAGAAGGTCATGTGCCTTATCTAACCATCCAAGCAATATGCATGAATTAATGACATGAACCAAGACTGAATCATCATTGGAAGCTGGGGAATCTTCTTTATCTGCCCTTATAAGAAATTCTGCCAAATCCTTGGTTTTGTCCGCTTCCAAGAAGGCCTTGACCAATTTTACAAAGATTTTTTCAGTTGGCTGGAGGATACCACGATCAGTTGTTACCAATTCAACTTGGCTCTGCAACTTAGCTAACAATGCATCAAGCACTTCCTTTGCCTCAGCCTCAAGTCTCAAGAAATTTCTATCCCTAGAAAACTCTTCATAAGATATTACAGGGCTACTGAATAATCCATTAACTTCATAACCATATGATTCTCTATAACTTGAACGTTGCTCAGATCCAGAACCCCGTCCAAGAGGGGACCTGATGCCACTATGAGTAGAATCAAATACCAATGTTGCTACTGCAAGGGATCCTCTTGCTTCTTTTTCTTTCCGTAGCATTTCCAAAACCATGTTGGATGCAGAACCTAGATCCCTGAATTTCAAATGACATGTCAGCAAGCAATTGTAGAACTGCCGAAACTGGATATCACTCATGTTATGAGCTTCATCGACATATCTTTGAAGTTTTCTAAGCTCATCTCTTCGTCCATTTCTCTCATATATTTGTGCCATTAATATCAAAAGGTTAGCATCAGTTTTCACACCAACTCGAGGCATCATGTCAAGGAGCTGCTCTGCTTTCCTAGTTGTCCCAGACAAGAGACAACCAGCCAAAGCAATGTTGAAAGCAATAGCATTAGGCTTCATAGCAATTAAAGGCAAATTACACTTCTTACGTGGGTCGATCCTATTATCTTGGAACAAGTAACCTATCTCAAGAATCAGCTCGGCAGCAAGGTAAGCCCCTTGAGCTGTTCGAGACATGTGGGCCAAGATAGCAGACCAAGCAGAAACAGGGGGAAATTGTTCCATTTCTACCATCCTTCTCAAAACTGTCGATGCAGGAATGGGTAATCCAGCTTTGGCAAGACCAAAAGAGAGATAAATGAGTGTCTCCTTCTCCAACAAGTTCTGTTTGCTTTCCTCAGCAGCCTGTTCTACCAACCCATAAGCCTTCTCAAGCCACTCGACTTCAAAGCTTTCTGAAAAACTAGTTAAAAGCTTATTCACAACAGATTTCCTAGGAAACCCATCCATCTGCATATGCTGCTCATGCAACTTCCATGCATCATCTAGTCTATGCTCATCAATTGCATTCTGTATCTCCTCATTTAATTTAGCCGGGTCTCGAGCCTGAAGCAAGATTGTTCCCGCCGCAATTGAAAAGAAATTCACTTGAAGAGTAAATTTATACCCTATTCTCAAAACAACATCTTGTACATTTGAGTTTGCCAAAGAATAAGAGCCAACAAACCCAGAAACAGACCCGGAATTTGAATAAGCTCGAAGCTGGAACCCCAAGATCCGAGATACACTATATCTAGCATCACCAAGTAAAAGATATAAAGCAGATGGGCAAACTGAAGCTGTTCGATGGCTGACTATCCTCATGGACATCATCTTAATTCTTAACCACACAGAAAAGTTTAACACTCAGCTCACTACCAACAAAACCACCCTTCAATTTTGCCGATAAATATATTTTTTATAGCACAACTTCGCATGCCCAAAACTGGGTTGAATAAGTATTCAATGAACAACTTGGGGGTATCAAGATTGACGAATAAAAAAGCTTATCGCTTCAAAATTGTGACAGACTGCATGTAAAATATTAATCACATTGTCAATTAAGAGAGAGACCCTTAGTTGAAAATAGACAGAATATTCACAAACAGACTGAAATACAATTCCATTTTCAGTGCAAATCAATCAGGAAGGGAGAGAGAGAGGTACTGACCTGGTTTGAAGTCCAGGGAAAAACAAGAGTGAGAGAGAACTAGAGAGCTGCGTGAGGTTTCTATTGAGGCATAGAGAGGACTCATAGTGAATAATTTTTCACTCGGAGCAGCTGAGACTGAAACAGATTTAATTTAACTATTTAAGGGACTCAGAGGGTAATTTCGTAATTTACTATGTTGGATGGGCCTCAGCGTTGTTAGTCCTTTGGGGACTTGGGCCCAATAATGAATACACTTCTACTCCAAGTAAACAAACCCAACAAGGGAATAAAAAAGCCAAAAAAAAAAAAAAAAAAAAGGACACTGATTCATTAATCCTCATGCATGAGCGATCATACTTCTATTTTGGGATTGCATGATTTTTAACCATATTTCAAACATGTCAGTCTTCCTTCAACGATAACTTAGCGTCATAAAATTAGAAATATGGTTTTCTTTAACCTTTTCTTTAAAATCTTTGGTCAAGTAATTCAAAAATTTATTTGATACATAAGAATTACTGCACCCGACTTTAATAATTGAGGGTTAAGCCGTGGCTTTCACATGATTTATATTAAAGCCCCGCGCAATGCACCCGATTTATAGAAAAATCTACCCAAGTAATGTTATAACAAAGGGCAGAAAATTTGGTGGAAATATAAGGAAAGCAACATAAGTTAATATAGCTGGCTGTAAACTTGTACTACACTCACAGTTTATGTCTCTCTGAATAACAATTTGGTTTCCATGTTATAATCCCTTGGTGTCCGATCCAGTCATAATTGTGATTACCTCTTTTCTTTTGTAGGCTTGTATTTCCATATGATCTGATACAATATAAGGGTGCAATGAATGGTATGAACATATATGGTATTCTACCACTCCCTATTTAAGAGGAGACCCGCCAAGTTTGAACTCCCAAAATCATTTGATCACTCAAGGGTTTTCATAATCTAAATGCAATTAGAAGATGCTTCCGAAAATGATCAAGGCGGGGATTTCCGGTAGTTTCTATCGTGACAATGGATCAACCTGATTACCAAGCTAGAAGAGATTAACAAGATGATAAAAATCCAAACTTGGAAAGACAGATCCTACTTCCATATAATAACAATGTGCATTTGATATTTGAGAGGGTTGGTGAGGTGGGACAAAAAAGAAGACAGTTTCCAAAATGTTTTCTCCCCTCTATCTCTATCTTTTGATTAAACTAAAGTTGCCTTTTGTTATGGATGTTAGTTAATCTCCTACTCTTTTCAGTGGGAAGGGGTAGCACCTCTCAACTCTGTGATCAGTGCCAGCATCTCTTGCTGCTTCTTCTCCGAGAGTCCCAACATCCCCATCTCGATTTCCTTTTCCAGTGTTCCCACAGCCTTGTCAAAAATCTCCAGCCGAGCATTCTGATGTTGCTGGCGAGAAGAGCTACTGCATGGAGGTGGAGCCTTTTCTATAGCCATAAAGTTCTTCTTACAATTAGGGCAGTGTACAGAGCGATTTAGATAAATCCTGAAAAACTGATAGTGCGTTTTGCACTGATTGCATATCGTCCAGAAAAAGCTCAGGGCTTCAATCAGCTCTGGGGTTAGCATGACCCTATCTTCCTTCTTCTGCTTTTGCTTTTGGCTTTGGAGGTCCTCCTTGAGCTCGAGCTTGGCTGTCAGAGCAATCCTTTCTTTGGCATGCTCTTCCTTCTCCATGTCCCACAGGACCCTATACATTTCGCAGTCCTCCTGAACCTGCTTCATTTCAACCTCAGCCTGCTCATAGAGCTGTCTAGCCCAAGTCAGGGCACCTGTCAGCTGTCTAACACGTGTCATAGCCATGTCACGACCCTGAGTGACCTTGGCAAGGTCGGCCTTGGCTTCCTCAAGCTGCCTCAAGACCTCGTCCAGACAAGTAACCTTCTCCTGATGCAAGGCCTCCAGTTCCTTAGCCTTCTGCCCCTGCTGGCCAGCATCATTTAACACACCATTCAGCTTAGATTCATACTCCTTCTCCATGCCAGTGTATTCTTGGACCTGATGCCTCAGAATCTCAGTTGCCCCCTTCTTGGCAATGGTCTCCTCAAATTTTCTAACCGTCTCCTCCAGCTCTGCAACACGAGATATGGCTTCATCAATCTCCCAGGAAGAGTCTCCGTTTTCCTTTAGCCACATGGCAAAATGGAGGCAGGCCTGAATAATACTCAACAGCATTGCAAAATTTATTCAAACTAACATGGCAGTAGTAATTAAGGCAATGAAATCTTCATGACAATCACTTACAGCAAGGGCATGGTGGGCTAAGTTCTGCCTCAGACCACCATCAGCATACGCCTGCATAATCCTGGTATCATCAGGGCCAAGTAGGCTCAGCAACACTCTTTCTGCAGCAGCTGGCTCTTTCAACATAGTGATTATCTCAGCTGGCCATTTTGCATATGGCACCTCAAAGTTTCTAACTGTCTCCTCCATCTCTGCAACACAATCTATGGCTTCACCATGCTCCCTGGAGGCACAAGAAGATTCTCCATTTTCCCTTAGCCACATGGCAAAATGGAGGCAGGCCTGAATAATAATCAACAGCAATGCAAAATTTATTCAAACTGACACAGAAATAGTAATTAAAGCAATGAAATCTTCAGGACAATCACTTACAGCAAGGGTATGGTGGGCTAAGTTCTGCCTCAGACCACCGTCAGCATACGCCTGCATAATCCTAGTATCATCAGGGCCAAGTAGGCCCAGCAAAATTCTCTCTGCAGCAGCTGGCTCTTTCAACATAGTGATTTTCTCAGGGGACCCCCTTGTAGCAGTCATATACTGGAAATAATAATACATTTTGGAATATACACATCATAATACTTATTTTACATATTAACAAAGCATTGAATCTAATGCTGACTGACCTGAGTTTTACAAGACATTTAAGAAGAATTTATTTTTTGACCATATCTGAGTATTACATGCAAATGAAACTTACCGGAGAAAGCAAGAAATGATTGACTGGGAATCTAGAATCTCAAATTGGTTATTCCAAAATAGATTTTAAGATTTCCTACTTCTGTTAATTCTTTTAATTATTTCGGATGACTTAGTCATAATAAGAATAGTACAAGAATACGCTGCTGTTTAACCTTCTAGGCCAAGCAACTAGGAATTAAGAGCATAGTTGATCATAAAACCAGGTCTGGAGACACCAACATCCAAAACTGTTTGCCAAGTCACCTACTTAGTGATTTCCCTAAAGAAAAGTTTTCTCATTTCCTCTTTTATTTCATATGGGGATCTGGTGGATCAAGTATAACTAGTCAGGTTACTATTCAGAGCCAATCACGACAAGGAAACAAAAACAGTCTAAGTTTTTAATTAATAAATCATCAAAAATGCTTGGCTCCTTACCTATAAGGAGGCACTACTACTCACAAGCCAATTAAAATTTGACACATGTACAATTTTTTATTCAAGGTTCATCAGTTATTTTCATAGAAGTCCTCTAAAAAATTAGTTATATAACATGTATTTTGACAAAATTCAGGATGGAAGTTACCATCCTACAGATTTTTTTAACCTAGGAATTCTGACAAATGCTTTAACACATTAATAAAATCTTCACAGAAACAGTGGTCCATCTAATGCATGTGATCTAATAATATGGACTGACTGGTAAACCATTCTTACCCCCTCTGGCTGATTTACATCATTTGATGGCATGGGATGCACAATATCAGGTTTTGTATGGGTAGAATTTGGAGGAGCAGTTCCTTTGTCACAAAACGAAGGAAGTGGATCTAGAACAGAACTTCTGCCTGCAAAGACCCACAATTTGGTGAATAATATCAGTTAAGAATAAACAAAAACCTATTGATCAGGTTCTTAGTCACCAAAGCCCTGACAGATTAGAATTACAAAGCTTTAAAACCCGTATGAATAAGCATGCTAAATACTAAAAGCAGTGGAACAATACCAAAGTATTCAACAAAAGCAATTAGTCATATCTTGTATAATTTTTACCAGAGCATATTCTCAAGCGTTTGTGGCTTCTTAAGCTCACCATGGTTGATTCCAAACTTTTTACCCTTGCAGAGAGCTCACTTGGTTTGCTGGCCATTCTCGTGTATCACGTACTCCTTAATTTGATAAACAAGCAGACTAATTATAATGAAGGAAATATTATTTGACTTTCAAGTGGGAATGACATAACAATTAAACTCTCATTAAACGATTGGACAACAAATGAGAGTATGTATGGTTGTGAGAAGCTGTAGCTAAGTAACACAGAACACTCACAGTAGCAGGAAGACAACAAAGGCGATAAGAAAAAAAAGAAGAATGGGAAAGGTAAACAATAACTTCCTCACTCATAACCCTTGTGTGCCTGTGATTAAAGTGACTAGAGAAATCATACAACCCAAAACAGTCCAAATGGAATTAGAATATAAAGAAATCACTAAATCAGTAGATGCAAGCAAATTCTTCCATCACATGAGTTCAATATTTTCGGTCATCTTTAGGTTGCATACAGCAAACCAAATCATCCATCATGTTAACTTAAGAGAATGCAAGTAAAAAACACATAAATTCATAAGAATTCCAAATTTCTCATCTGGAAAGTTAAGTGAACCCCACCAAAACCCACCAAGTTAAGTGAACAAACCCACGGCCAAAATGTAAAATAAACTCCAAAGTCCAAATACACTCTCATACAAAACCAGAGCACAGAAATCAAGAGCAACCCACAAACAAAGCCAACAATAAATAAGAGCCCTTCTGTGCCTTCAAGCACATCAATACAAAATGCCCATTACCAGAAACTCAGTAAACAAGCCAGAAATGGGTGACCCATTAAGCACGTTAGACAAAAAAAGCCATTGGGAAGAGAGAGTCATTTTCTTTGTACCTCGGAACAGAGAAGGTGGTGGTTGTGGAAGCCCAAAGACCACGGAGAGTCACAGTGAGCTGCTAAAATCCATGGAAAAGGCAAAGAAGTTGGGGTTTTAACATAAGAAAGGGAACTTGGTGAGCAAGGAAAATATACTCGATGTATTCTGTCTCATGTTTCATGAATTTACCAACTTTTCTCATTCCCCATTTCGTTTGTCAATTGTTTTGAGAGGAGGGTTGTGGTGGAGTACTGCTGCTGCTGCTGCTGGTGGTGGTGGTATTCAGGCGCGGATCGTACGGAGACTGTTTGGTCACACCTGCTAAAGTAACGTTCAGTTCACTATTGCGGTGGGGGGGGGGGGGGGTAAAACACCCTTAAAAATTGCTCATTTCCCATTTGCATGTATTTTTCACTTTTTTTACCTTTCGATAAAAAACAAGTAAATGATCTGAATTTTAATAAAAAAATTTACAATTTTGACTCTTTGAACGATTTTAAACCAAACGACCTTATTTACTGTGTCGACCTTCTTATCATCGAAATAATAATATATCTAGTTGAGAAGAACTTATATGTGATACTACATGGTATCCTCCTTTTTCATTAGCTCTCTATTTCTCTTATCTTTTGTCTCTATCTCTCTCTTCAAAGGATACCACATCACTACTATATGAAAATAAATAAGTTTTTCTTATCTAGTTGGTCTTGATTACTTCTCGAATCTCGATTGCCAACTTCATCACTAGCTCAAGAATACGGTCAAAGTAAAGTAAAGATATCTAAAAATCAAAATTTGAAACATTTTTACAAGAAAATTAAAAGAAAGTAATTAAAATGGCATGAAAATAAATCATTTGATGCAAATTTTCATATAGAAAGTCTTTAATTCTTTAAAACATAATCACAGTCTCTTCAAGTAAAACTGTAAAAGTAAATGATTTGGATATCCTTAAATAAAATATATGTAATTGAGAAAAAAATAGAATATATCATATATGTACAATATTAGATCAAAGGTCAAAATAATTAGAAGACGTAACATGTGTATATTTAGTTGTAATTGCTAATACATGTAGCATTAGATTGCATTAGTAACATTGTAGTTATTACTAAATCAGACTATCTAAAAAGTATTGTAGTTATTATTCCCATTCGTTAATAGTCATATACTGGAACAAGTTGGAAATCAATAATATATATACAAAATTAAATCTCATCATTTGGATGCTGGTTTGGAGGATTTAGCAACTTTTTGCATATCAAAATCAAAATCTCACATGGAGAGTCACGGCCTAGTAGCTAGGAATGTGATATCAGTACATCACACGCCTAAAAATTGTTATAAATGTATATTGAGCCCGTTGAAATTAGAACCAAGTTAAGAGGATACGATCAACTCCTTGCGCCAAAGATCTTACCATTTCCAAATAAATAAAAGGACAATTTTGTTTACTTTTGAAATCCAACAAATATATTTGAAAAAAAAAAAAAAAACCCACAGTATAAAGTGGAGTGTCATTGGGGTTGAATAACTATGGATCCAACTTTTGACACCTATTGATAGGTTAGTGGGTCGAGTTCTTGGTGACTTTGGGTCACTCCCTCAAGTTTTTATTGAGCTTGAGGCAAGGGATTATATTGTAGCTAGAGGATCTCAGCAATTTCCTATGCAACCGACTCTCATCATAATCGTTCTAATTATATAAACCACGTACGAAGTTGAGAGGTTAGGTTTAACTTTTGGAAATCTACAAATATCTTTCAAACAATCAAAACTGAAAGAAAATATAAAAAAGAAGTAAAGTAGTCAAACAATTAAATTGATTAAGTTAAAAAATAAGGAGAAAAAAAAAAAAAAAAAAAAAAACAATCCAAAACTAAAGAAAGCAAATTCCACTTTGTTCTTTCTCATAAATTCATTGATCGTATGCATATAAAATCTTATGGTGGAATGGAAGAAGACATCCCTACTTAGAAACTTGGTTAAATCCATAATTTTTTCGATTGTTCCATCTTCCATACTAAAAACACCCTTATCTGTGACTATAACAAGTTAACAACCATATCATCATCCCATGCATATAAGCGATTGACACACTTAAAAAAGTATATGCAGTCTAAGTCTCTAAGACCTCAACAGAGAAGGAAGAACTATTGTCACCCAGAAAGAGGGTTTTATTACCCAAGTTGTTTACCTCCAAGTCCGATCGCCAATTACCATATATTACTAAATGGAACCTTGAAAACTCTATAATCAGTGATGTAAGATTTGGAGAAACCACAACTCAAAACCATCAATAAGGCCTGATTCTACCAGCAATAGTTTCTCTGTAAGTAATTAATAGATAACATTTTTTCTAAAGTACTTATTAAGGATTAACTCTTTAACTAATATTTCAACTGCATATCATCTTTCTAAACTCATGTATAGCACCTCTGATTTTGTCCCTGCAGCTACTGTCATAAGGGATAATAATGTCTCTGTGTGTGTGCATGATTGAGTTAGTTTCCATGAGGTCCCCCAAATGCCCATGATTATACAAAGCCATTATAATTACCATTTAAGCACAACTGCACAAGGATCCAAGGGTCATATCCTTTTGCAGAGGAAGGAACCCTATATTATTTTACTTACAAAGGCAAGATAGAAGACTTTAGCCAGGTCAAGCACAGCACATATATGAAAAAATGACTCTGCCAAATGACTGTCCATATATATACAAAATTATACATATACCCTAATTCATGACTAAAAAGAGTGACAGGAGACAAAGATGGGTCCCTTGAGAGGTGAAAAAGCCAGGGACCAAGGAAAGTATGCATGGCATGGCCATGGCATGTACTTGAGTGACCATGAGTGGCTTTCCATGTGCATCCCAATTCTAATTTCTCACAGTCACACCCCAACCCCTCAATCACACCTTGTGTTGTTGCACTTGAACCCACATCCTTTTCGTCCCTTCTATTTACTTTGTGGGCCCAGCTTGCCCATTGCATTGACTCCAATGACTTGGTTTTAAAGAAAAACAAATTAATGGTAGTAAACATAAGTTGGTGATGAGTTGGTGATGAGTTGGTGTTGGTGGAGAATTAGGACCAGGGAATCTTATATCATGCATGAGGGTGCTAATTACCCTGTAATTAATATATGCATGCACGATTTGCCTCAAGATATATACATATTAGGAAAGTTTTCCGCATGGGGTTAGTTTTTATTTACATTGTTATTTCTCCAAAAAATGCAGAAGATAGTTGTATGGTGGAATTTGACCAGATTGCTATCAAGCCTATCATATTAGCATAATTTCAAACTAAAACAGGCCTTTGAGATGGCATGATTTTCACCCATATATCAAGCATGTCAGCCTTTCTATAAGGAGAAGTGTTAAACCAGAGATTTGTTGATCATATTTGTGATTATCTTATCTTTTTTCTTTTGCAGGTTTGTATTTGGATATATATGATCTGTTACAACTCCCATATTAAGGTGCAATGAATGGTCTGAATATGATATTATACTAGCTAGTCCATATATATTTAAGAACCACCAGATTTTAATTGCCAAAATCATTGGATATCACTCTAGAGTTTCAAATATGAAATTCTAGCTAGCTAGCTACCTAGATATAAATAAAAATTTGAACTTACTCCATGTAACAACTCTGTGATAATTAGTAGTTAATTTTCATTGATGAGACTGCAGTGCTGATCCCACTAATGTAATTAAGAAGGGTCAGTTGGGTAAATCCAAATTGCAAATGAAACATAATTTGGTGGTTGTAGTTGTAGATGGGAAAGAAAAGAAAGAAACGAAAAGAAAGTTTCCAAACATGTTTTCCTTCTTTTGATAATTAGTCTAACTAAAGTTGCTTTTTGTTATAGTTGCTCCTTAATCTCTCTCTCTCTCTCACTCTCACTCTCACTCTCTCACTCACTCACTCTTCTCAATCTGTTTCCTTTATTCACGCCGCTCTCATTTCCAATTTCACACTTTTCTCTCCTGCAACAAAACCAGAATTCCCACACCTCCATTCCATTCCATTCCATTCACACCAAAATGTCTGAATTTTCTCTCTCACCAAACACATCCAAGAAGACCAAATTCTCTACTCTTCTTCTCACTGACTTCTTCAATGTCTGCTTCTTTATTCTCTCACACCCTCTCTACTTCTCCTACTTCATCTTCTTCTCACCATACCTCCTCAAGCTTCTTTCTTTTCTATCTCCTCTGTTCATCACTACTGCTCTCCTTGTTCTGGCTTACCTCACAGTCTCTCCCAGCTGCCTTGTCCAAGACGATCCCAGTCCCGAACTGTCGAAAACCAAGGTGGGTTGTTGCCTTCTCACTACTTACGAAACAGTTTTAGAAAGATTGCAGTGCTCTAAAGTACTAGATGGTAGTGATGGTGATGATGATCGTGAAGAATTTCGATCTTTTGTGGAGCTTGAAGCATATAAGATTGTGTTTGATACGTCTAACTTCGAAATTAGCCAGAATCCAGTTGAAGAAATTTGCTCACAAGCAGCCTTTGAAGAACCAGTTGAAGAAAGGCCCAGCCATGAAGCCAATTTTGATGCTACTGCTGGTTTGTTGGAAGCTGCAAATGGCATTTTAGATGAAAACCCAGTTGAGGTTGCTTGGCCAGGAGTAAAGGGATTGGTAAATATGATTGAGAAAAAGGATGAGAAAGAAGTCAAGCCACTAAGCACACACTTCGATAAAGTTGAAGATGGAAGAGAAAAACGATTCATGAGAAGAGAATCCAAGGAAATGGGTGATGATTATAGAGGGTTTAGCTCCAAATCCAAGGCAAATTCCCAAATTCTAGGAGCAAATCTTGGAAGCCCTGCTAATAATGAAGATTACAGTACAATGGAAGTTATGGAGGATTCTCAATTGGGTCCAAATCTTGGAGGGTTTGGGTCAATGAGGAGAGAAAAAGAGTGGAGGAGGACATTGGCTTGCAAGCTTTTTGAGGAGAGACACAATGCTGATGGAGGTGAAGGGATGGACATGCTTTGGGAGACATATGATGAGACAGAGTCAAGTAAAGTGCAGGGGAAGAAGAAAAACAACTCAAAGAAGGGCAAGAAGGGCAAGGTTGAGTACAATGAAGATTATGATGATGATGATGATGAAGAAGAAGAAGAGTTCGGTGGGCAATTGTGCTGCTTACAGGCCTTGAAGTTCTCAGCAGGGAAGATGAATTTGGGGATGGGAAGGCCAAATCTTGTCAAGTTTTCCAAGGCCCTCAAAGGGTTTGGATGGTTGCACCATGTCACCAAGCATGGCAAGAAAGGGTACCATTGATTGATTTAATTTAGATTTTAATTACTTTGGTACTTAATTAATGATGCTAAATCCAAGTAGCAAATTATGTGTACTTTGTGTAAGAACCACAAGTAAATATGCTTTATTAGTTTGTCTTACAACAAATGCCTTTTTCTTTCACTTTAATTAAGATATGAAATTGTCTTCCACAAATTAACTATAAAATAAGAGTGTTTATCTTATTTGTTTTCATCCATCTTACTCATCCCACCTCTTTTAATAGAATTTTTAATTACACATATATTTCTATGTAAAATTATTTAAATGGGACAAATATAAACTTATGATGAAGTGATAGTCATAGCCTAGATAATCAAGTTATTATAGTTAAAATTTATTTTTATTATCGCAGTCATGACAATGATAATACGTCGTATTCAAAGATGATCATAACAGTAAAAAAGTCAAATCACTGTATATCTTCGTTTAGCTAAGCTAAGCTTAAATTTGATTTATACCCTATATGTTTAGCTCTCCATAACTTTAGTGTACGTGGTTTTCTTTCCATGGCTTGAATCATTCTCATAGACTCATGGTAAGGTTATAGTGTGAGTGAGGCATGATGAGTTGGACATCCTACATTCCTACCTAGTTAGAGCTTTCCATTGTGCACATCCAACAAGCACACATATATACTTCATAGAGGTGCTTTCATATTTCTGTCGGTAAGAAGACCCCTTTAGTAAAGTAGCTTTGCTTTTTCTTAATAATGGGATTTAGGAGAGCCTTCCTCTTTTAATAATGGAGTCCCCTTAGGTTATAAAAAGTCACATGGCGTGCTGTTATTGTTTATGAGACAACCTACCAGACATATAAGAGTTGCACCCAACAGCCTGCAACACTGCAACTTTTATCATACCTTATTATACCTTGTTCTTCTTCTCATGGTGTGGCCATGACCAAATTAATGGCATCCATAGCAAGAGAATGCCAAGTTGGGCTATTGAAGCAAAACAGCATAAATTGCACTTATTAATAAGTAATAACACACCCCTTGTTTAACTAAAGAAAATTGTTGGGAATGTCATTTTCTTTTTAGTATTTCAAAACGTTGGAAATTATAATCATAATTTTTTAGAATATAAAGAATATTTTCAATTTACAGTATTTTAGATGAAAAAGTTTCAATGTGAATATTATATTTAATTATTTATAAGAGATTCTTTTATGAGATATGCGGGCATCATCTCATAATGAAATAGGCCTACCTCAGGAGTCAGTACCTCATTGAAGAATTAGTATATGCCTATTTTTAAACCATTATTTTTATTTGGTGCAAAACAACGCACACAATATAAGCCTCATGAGTAGAGTATGTCTCAATAAATAGTTCATAATCACTCAAATAAGTGGAAGATTGAGCTTCGCATTGCATTAATATTAAACACCAAGAAATAATAAATCAATCACTTAATATGTATTTATTATATTAATTATTATGATTACTCTTTAATCAACCTATTTATATGTGGACTACTATACTTAACACTGCATTAGTATTAAATACTAGGAAAAAAAAATACTAAACTCACTAATTATATTAACTGATGAATATTTATTACCTCAATTAATATTACCGAATTATAATTACCACATACTATTTACTAAGCATTAATTTAAAGTTTAATCACTTTACACTTATGAATATGCGTAGTTAACTAATTATTAAACCGCCATTCGACAAAAAAAAAAAAAAATACTAATTATTAAACCACCAAAACACCACTAACGAACAACGGAACAAGTAAAAAAGTCAAATGAACCAGTATCTGTAACGGGCCCCACATGATTGGATGATTTTATTAAGCACCGTCAAGTCGCACTTGTGAAGTTGTTATCCGCGGTTTTACAGTTAATAATTAATATTTTAGAAATAAAAATAAAAACAAAAATGGTGATGTCTGACTGAATCAGAGTGAGAGTGTGAGTCTCACAACCAAA
Source organism: Dryas drummondii (assembly GCA_003254865.1). Classification (NCBI taxonomy): domain Eukaryota; kingdom Viridiplantae; phylum Streptophyta; class Magnoliopsida; order Rosales; family Rosaceae; genus Dryas; species Dryas drummondii. The sequence continues at coordinate 2,407,238 of QANW01010535.1, read as the reverse complement.
CTGAAAATGGCGAACCTGCGATTCTCTAGCAGAGGAGGAAGAGCCACCATGCGAAGCTTTGCCTCGTCGTCTTTCAGAGTCTTGGCTATGGCCATTACAGTCTCCGTCTTCCTCTTCATCTGTCTCTCTTTCGTCTTCACTTCTCGAACCTTCGACTCGTCTGATCTCAACGACTTGGTAAGTGTTTCGCCCATCTCTCACTGTTTTGTCCTCTTTTCAAGCAAACCCATTCCTCTTTTGGAATGGAATTTCAAGTTTCCGGTTTGCATTTCCGGATCCAATCGTGAACTTCAAGTTTATTGGAACTGGATTCGCACGAAAAATCAAAGCTTTTTGTTGATTAATACTTTGTTGTTAATTGTGGAAATTAGGGTTTCAATTCGGGTTCGTATGGATTCGGATCCACGAGAAGGACCGTGCTGGCTCTGAAATCGGATCCTCTGAAGCCCCGACTGGACCAGATCCGAAAGCAAGCGGATGATCATCGGACTCTGGCCCTCGCTTACGCTAGCTATGCTCGGAAGTTGAAGCTCGAGAACTCCAAGCTGGTTCGGATCTTCGCCGATCTTTCGCGGAACTACTCCGATCTCATGAACAAGCCGGCCTATCGCGCTCTCTTCGAATCTGATGGACTCTCCATCGACGAATCGGTGTTGCGCCAATTCGAGAAAGAAGTGAAAGAGCGTATCAAAGTCACGAGGCAAGTGATTGCTGAAGCGAAGGAGAGTTTCGATAATCAGCTCAAGATTCAGAAGTTGAAGGACACCATTTTTCAGGTGAACGAGCAGTTGACAAAGGCCAAGAAGCAAGGAGCTTTCTCGAGCTTGATCGCCGCCAAATCGATCCCCAAGAGCTTGCATTGCGTCGCAATGCGGTTGATGGAGGAGCGAATCGCGCATCCCGAGAAGTATACTGATGAAGGGAAGCCAACCCCGCCGGAAATTGAGGACCCCAACCTTTACCATTATGCTATATTTTCGGATAATGTGATTGCGGCATCTGTGGTGGTGAATTCGGCGGTGAAGAACGCCAAGGAACCATGGAAGCATGTGTTCCATGTGGTGACCGACAAGATGAATCTTGGAGCAATGCAGGTTATGTTCAAATCAAAGGACTATAATGGGGCACACGTTGAAGTGAAGGCCGTGGAGGATTACAAGTTCTTGAATTCTTCCTATGTGCCGGTGCTTAAGCAATTAGAGGATGTGAAGTTGCAGAAGTTTTACTTTGAGAATAAGCTGGAGAATGCAACCAAAGATACAACAAACATGAAGTTTAGGAACCCCAAGTATTTGTCCATATTGAACCACTTACGGTTTTATTTGCCAGAAATGTACCCAAAGTTGCATAGAATTCTATTTTTAGATGATGACATTGTGGTTCAGAAGGACTTAACAGGGTTATGGAAGATTGATATGGATGGGAAGGTGAATGGAGCGGTCGAGACATGTTTTGGGTCATTCCATCGTTATGCGCAGTACATGAATTTCTCACACCCTTTGATCAAGGAGAAGTTTAATCCCAAGGCATGTGCGTGGGCTTATGGAATGAACTTCTTTGATTTGGATGCTTGGAGAAGGGAGAACTGCACAGAGGAGTATCATCATTGGCAGAAACTGGTGAGAGATGATTTTGTTTTTCCTTTTTGGTGCAATTTTGCTTAGTATCTTTACATGTTTAAATCAATATTGTGATATCTGATGTGTATATTGTGCAAACTGTGATGCATTTGTAGTTTTTGTTGCTTGACAAATATACACCTGTTAGTTGGTCTTGTAGTATTCTTTAGGGTATGATAAAGATTGTGTCACTAGCGCTACTAAAAACAGAAGGGAAAATCTCATTCATTTTGTCTCCCTTTGCATTGATTTCATTTGTTTGGTTTTAATTGACTGGTGCTGTATTTGAGTAATAACAAGGGATGTTGATCCTGTTGCAGAATGAGAACCGTACCTTGTGGAAATTGGGGACATTGCCCCCAGGTTTGATCACATTTTATTCAACGACAAAGCCACTGGACAAGTCATGGCATGTTCTGGGACTTGGCTATAATCCGAGCATCAGCATGGACGAGATTCGCAATGCTGCAGTGGTCCACTTCAATGGGAATATGAAGCCTTGGCTTGATATAGCCATGAGCCAGTTCCGGCCACTCTGGGAAAAACATGTTGATTATGATATGGAGTTTGTTCAGGCCTGCAATTTTGGTCTTTGAATGAACAGTGTTTTGTGAAGCTCTAGTTGGAGGAACTGCCAATGCTACTCCTGAAGCTAGTAAGCTATTATCCCTCTTGTGGGTTCTATTCCTTGCAAACCAATTGTTCTTACTGAGTATAGAGAAGATTTGCACCAAGCTAAGTGTAGCATACTTGTTATCCATGTTAATCTTAGTTCCTCTTTTTATTGATTCATACAACTTAAATTTACTTGGAAGATGTTAATTTTTAAAACCGATGGATCTTTACAGAAAATTGTCTTTAGCTGTATCTTGGACCCTAAAGAATCTAGCAATCTTCATAATATAATGTGTCCTATTTTCAAACATATCTATCAAATATCAGTATAGGTGTAATGTGAGATATTTGCTATTGCATTTCAGTTTTGTGATGGTTTTGTAAGCTCAATATGTTTATGCAATGCTGAGTACGCGCTGATCAATTTCTCTGTCATTAAAAATATCATGGTGACACCATTGGAATAAAATTATATCTATCTTCGTCAGCCATATCATGGCAAGAAAAGATCAAGTCTAACAATGGTGGCATAGTTTGGCATAGAGACTACCCTGAGTCTCTCTACCTGTTGAAGGTTAACTACTATAGAATATAGATGATGACCAATATTAGTAAATGGTGTATACAGAGTATACCTTCAAGTTAGATGGTTGGGCTTCTTCTTGTTGATAGTGGGTTCTTCCCCACTTATGTATTTGCTCGTTGACATTCTCATCTCATGTTTGACAACCGATTATTTTGCCCCTTGGTCCTTTGCTTATTAGAGTCAAATGGTGGTCCTAGCCCAAACTACCTACCAAGTACCAACTTTTCTGCCCGGAAGATTTCTAAATGTACCACCCAACAATTTGCCTTAATGTATTGGCCAAGTAAAACAAAATATCCTTCTCAAAAAGAAAAAAGAAAAAGGGACCATAGTTGACCACCTCCACTCCCATCTCAAAGTGAGAGCATCGATCACCATCTGATATAGGCGCACGGACGACAAATGCCTGCTTTTCGTTTTGAACCATTTATTTTTTATCATTTGATCAGTACACCTAAGAGCAGTTTAAGAATCTTTCGAAAAAAGACACAAAAAATTAGATGGTTATTAAACTTTGGACGGATTGATTTGCCGTCTATAATCAAATTATGGATTCCAGATCCTCTGTCCCCAAAATGACAGAGGATCTTTTGGGCATTTTGAGGATGAGAAAACAAAAAAGTAAAATTAATTTGTATTTCAAAAAATTATATTATTCCATTAAATATTTATTATAAATTCTTCACAGTTTCAGACTCAGTAAATAATTTCATTCTAAATTCTTCAGTCTTATTAAATAATATTTTTAAAAGTGTCTTCAGATTTCAACCAAGGTGCATAAAATCAATTCATATCTCCAACATTACAAGAAGCCTTTCAAAAGTTCCTTTGACAAAGATCACATCCGCTGACATTAGTCCACAGTAATCATGGAAATTGAAAACCTAAACCAAAAGATGAGCACTAACCTAAACAATTGTCATCTCCCATGCAAACAAAAAACAAAAGAAACAGATACTAAGCAGAAATCTTCGTCACTATCAACCCCAATCAGAAACCCAAAATAAAAAAAGAGGACCCAAAATGGTTGAATAAGATCCTATGGAAAATACTAGGGTGGTTCATCCACAAAAAGAACAGAAACGGCCCCCTTCTCTTAATGCCTGCCCTATCCAATACCTTCGCTATCGACCCACTTCAAACAAAATTAAATTTGTATCCACTAACCAACAGGCTTCAAAGCCATGACTATCTCTCAAGCAGAAGCAGACACCCGGGGGGCTGTACTTTTAGCTGCAGCATTAAGAGCCAGCCCAACAGCACGGGGTACACGACCAGCATTGTCAGACCTCTGATATCCATCACCACCTCCTCCACGGCTCGATGATCCTCCCCTATTGCTACTCCTACCCCCAAAATCCCCCTTGAAATTAAAATCACTACGGCCGTAACCTCCTCTACCACCTCCGTAGCCTCCTCCTCTTGGTCCTCTTGGTCCTTCATTCCTGTACTCATTCCTGTATCCATTCCCTCTTCCAGATGGAAACCTTCCCCTATTGTTACCTACATATAACAATAGATGAGCACAAAAAATATTAAGAAAATATATATAAACAAGGAGGCTAGAAATATGCACAATCTCCATATAAAATTCAGTGAATTAAATCATGCTACAAAAACATCATTTTTCTAAATCAACAGCAGATTAAATAGCCACTTCCTAATCAGCCAACATGCAATCTATGTCTAATTGGAAGAAAACAAACGGAGTATAGGAATGATTCATGGAACAAATGCCTTTTAATCAAGAAATAGTTGGTGTAACAATTGTATAAACCCTATATGTAATTAGCAGTGCCCCAAAACAAACAGAAAAAGAATGGTACTAACAAAGCTATTTAAATCACAAATTTCCCCTAACACCCTAGTAAGCATACAAGAGATTCAAAATCGTGCATGGCCCCATCTAATTCTGACAGTAACACACCTTAGTTGCATATAACAATACCTTATAGAGATGCACGCCCATTGCCATGAACCCATAATATAATAAATCTATAATATAATCTCTACAGAATTAGATATCGCATGGCATCCAAAAATGTTCACCTCAAAATTCAACTCACCTCGATTGGTAGATCTCTTTTCCTCAACAAAAACTTGGCGTCCACTAATCAGAACCGGTGAAGCCTAAAACACCAATGGAAATATTATTCACATAAGAACTTTAAAATATGACAACATAAGAGACTGGTGAAGTCAAAGAATTAAAAAGATCAAACATATTCTTTTGTTTTTCTTAAATATAAAAAAGAAAAAAAAAATGTCAGCAGAAAAACTCTTGAATACCTCTATTGCACTTTGTACAGCACTTGCAACCTCAAATTCCACAAAGCCAAAACAAAACCCCTGTTGTAATGATGGAGCAATAAGTATTACTTTACAAATATTATTTTACAGAGAAAATTGTGTTGATAAAGAACAAACCTTTTGGTTTCTAACTTGTACACCATTATTCTTGATGGGTCCGAATTTCTTAAACTCGTTCTCAATTAGAGGTGTGGTGGCATTCATAGGAAGACCTTTGATGTAGATAGAGTGACCTTCAGCTGTTCACAAGAAACAAATTCACATTAGCAATATTCTTATGCAAACATATGGCAGGATATGAAACAAGTGAGAGTTAAAACAAGCATCAATATATGAACTGCACACCTTCAGCCTCTGGATTAATTCCATTTTCTTTGTCATTTGTGCTGGAAACTACTGCTTCTGAAACTGGAGCAGATGTTGGAGCAGCGGTCACTTGTTGTTCTTGTTTCTTTGGGAAAGACCTCAATGAAGCAGGTGCAGGATTTGAAAATGGCGCAGGAATGTCCTTCATAACCCTGACCTGGAACAAGTGTTCCCAACGAATATGAACAAGAACGAGAGATATGGATAATGAGATTTTTTTCTTTCACAAGTTTGATTACTAAATTAACCACAAATGGAACACCACAGCTACTACTAAAACAATATTTTCAAAAATATGAAAAATTTAAGGGCATGGGATATTGTATAACAGCTGCTTACAATTGAGGCATATGACTTCTTCGGCACTTCTTCAATTTTAGAGTTAGATTCAGCCACCATCTGCGAATCATGTGGAATTTCATCAACTACCTCAGGTACTGGTGCTTCCTCTTCTGCAATTGAAACTTCTCCATTCTCATGAGGATTGTGTACTTCCTCCTCACCAACATCCTCAGACACTGCAGTTACAGGTTCGGAGACATGATTATCCTGCAAATCAGAAATATCTGCAACAGGAATACTCTCACTCAAAATCAATTTGCACACCAAAAGTACACACTTTACATAAGGATACATACCATGTTCCGGGGTAACAGGAGATTCAACATCATTTGACTCATCATCCCCATTTTGATTGGGGAAATCATCTACATTTCTAAAAACATCGTTCAGCACAAAGTAACCTTTGTCTTGCGGAGCCAAGAAAAAACTCTGAGTAAATTTCTTTGTTAAATTGTCCTTTCCAGTTAAATACCCAGTCACAAGGACAAATACTCCCCCATTGTAAGATTCTTGAGAGTCCACAGTTATGATATTGGCACTGAGCTTTCCATAATCAAGTATCTTCAAGTTGATTGCCTGCCAAACAATATTTAAAAAACGTATACAGAGGATTTAGACTATACAATTTTTATAAGTTCCATTTGTAGTTTATATCAATTTAGTTGCCGAGAAAAATGGATTGATGNCAAAAAAAAAAAAAAAAAAAAAAAAAAAAAAAAAAAAGACCTCCAATCTACTGAATCTATGAATTAATCAGCCTGGGAGAGTTGATGCCTCTAAAATCCAGAGCAGCAGAAGTTATATATGTAGATTTTTTTATATTTTAAACTTCCCAGAGAAAATATCTATAGCCAATACAAAAAAAATCTGAGGAAAAATTTAAAAATACCCCTAGACACGGCCATTAGGCACCAAATAGGATATTTTAGTCACAACTACAAATATGATATTACATAGACGTGCAGATGCACAAATATGACGAAGAAAGAAAATAAATTTAGGTCATGAAAGGAGCTCACATCCATGGTGGTTGTAATACTCATGATCCCATTATCTTCCGGACGACCGAGCTTACTAATATCTTGGTAAAATCGGTGAACATGCTCAGGGGATTGTTCCAAGATACGGTAGTACTGAAGCACAAATGCATTGCCAACCTACATTTAACCAATTTTTTCATTGAAAGCCAAGTAGCAACCATGAAGATCAATACAGTGATAAAACATCAAATACTGTTCATATTGGATATCAATACATACAACATCGGCGGCAGTAGGAGGGAGATTCACATCTGGGGCTTGTTCCACCGGAGACGCCATCTCTGATAGACCTCCAGAAACCAAACAAACCATTACACACAATGAACTACAAAAATTGAAATAGATGGTTTCTTCAAAATATACATATATCAACAATTCTTCATCAGCATAAACAGTTCATGTGTTCAACGGAAAACACCAAATTTCAATACTACTACACTTCTTTCAATTTCAGTCTGTCAGACATATTTTCTCTAATTAACCGAAAACACATTACAATTCCTTTCACAACCTCACTCTATTTAAATATATTTTTTATAAATAAATTTCCTTCACGAAAATCATCGAGCAAAGCAAACCTGGCCCAAAGCACCCACTACCTATTTCAGCTTAACTCCATAAACCAAAACTCTAAACTCTAAACACAAAAAATCAAGCTCTGTTGAAGCTTAAACTTCACTACCAACTCAAAATTACGATTCCAAATTTCTCTGAAACAAAGAGAGATCTAACGCGAGCTTAAATTACAAATAAAAATAAACTCAAATATGAAATGCATATATAATGTGAGAATCGAAGAGCGATGAAGCACCTGAGCGTGGATCGGAGGTAGCGAGGTGAGAGAAGAGGAAGAGGTTGGTGGTGCGCTGCGACTGCGACTTCTCTCACCTCCGTCGAGGGTTTGGCGGTTTCTAGGGTTTTGCTGGATCTTCAAGAGGCGCGAGAGAGCGGTGGTTTTGTAGGGAGGGAGTGAGGGAGGGGAGAGAGAAAGTGAAAAGGGTTTTGGGCTATTTATTTATCAGAGAATTGTGACCGTACTGTTACGGTGCGTTTGAATGAAGCAGTTTGAAACTATTAAGTAATTCACATGTGACGGAATTAAAAATGACAGTAATTTAAAATTTTATAATTTATAAATTCTCTTATTTGAATAAATGTAATCATAAAAAAATTTAAATACTAAATTGATAATAGTTTTATAAAGAATGATGGTAATGGTGGCAACAATAAAAATAATGTTTGTGGCGAGTTGATGATAGTAGTCGAGGTGATAGCCCACGAGCAGTGGGAGAAATGGTGGTGGCAAAAATTGGGGTATTGGAGGTGGTGGCAACTGCGACATTAGCGGTGGTGGTGGCGACGGCAATGATGGTGGTGATGGAGGCGGCGACAGCGATGTCAGTGTTGGTGGTGGTGTCAATGGTGGCGACAATGGCGGCAGTAGTAGCGGCTATGGTGGTGGCAGCGAGAGGTGGTAGTGGTGATGGCGGTGTTGATAGTGATGGTGGTGGTGGTGGTGACGGTGACGGCGGTGGCGGTAGTAGTGGTGGCAGAGGTGGTAGTGGCGGCGGAGGTGGTGTCGATGGTTGTGGTGGTGATGGTGGTGGCAGAGATGGCGGTGGTGGTGGTGGTAACGGCGATATGGTGGTAGTGGTGTGCTATTGTAATTAATTGGCAAGGTGATGGGTGGATACGACTTTTTTTTTTTATAAAAATTGGAATTTTGAAAATGACACCAATTTAGATAAAATTTACAACCTTCAAATCCTAAATTTTTTTCCACATAAAATTTACAAAATTCTATAATTATGGACTCAAACAAGAAAATTAGAGCATGTAATTTCTTTAATGCTGAGTTTTGTTTAAATTCCAAGTTTTTTTTCTCCATTCAAACACACCATTACTGTATAAGAATTTTCCCGTAACTTTTTTTTTCTCCCCTAAAAATATTAACAAATTTAGCTTTGTCCCCAAGACCAAAACAACCAAGTGTAGCATAAAAAAAATAAATACGTAAAACAAACTATCAAATATGACCGATATATTGGATAAAACAAATAAATTATTTTGTATAATTGATATATTGTCACATAGTATTAGTTTATGTGTTATAATATGAGTGAATATTATTAATATTATATCCTACACATATAAACATAGAAAAATTATGGGTATAACCGATATACTGCCATGTAGAATAACCAATCTAACGTGTAAGGGTATTATCAGACGATGTGTTTATGTTAATAAGGTATAATATTAATAACATTCACCTATATTATAATACATAAACTGATAAAGCCACGTGTCAGTGTATCGGTTATACAGAATAATGTCTCATAAACACAACATACAATAATATTCTAACACGTTAAATTGGTTATACTACATGGCAGTGTATCGGTTACACCCAATAATTTATCCTAAATTGACACTCTTTGTCTTTCTCTAAAACTCATTCTTCCCTTCTCTAAAACCCTAGCTATAATTTTCTTACCCCACCCAAATTTGATAATAAATTTGCTCATAGTGTGCTTCAAGAGTATGTTTTGGCTTCAATTCGATATATTTTTGCGGTGAACACTTCAGAATTTTGTGACCGCATAATTTGGTTGAAGAGGTATGTTTGCCATTCTAGTGTACATGATATTTTGTTCGTCTGGCAAAAGGAAGATAGGATGATTTAGAATTTGGTTTCACTCTTGAATTGAAGTTCCCACCATGAAAAATTTTAAAAACCATTTGGCAAAAAAAAAAAAATTAAAAATCGAATAAGGCGCAAAGCCAAGTCTAAAGTGAAATCGAAGGCCCAATCCGACAGGGGTTGATCCTTTTAGTTTGATCAGCACAATCAATTATAAAGCGCATCAGCCTCTATTCCTTTTTCGATGTGGGACTGCAGAACATCCTCATTTCTTCTTCATGTTTCCGTCTGGTCCTTTCTTCTCTCAATCTCTCTTCATTTCTCAATTTCTCTTGCTCTTCCCACCATCGATCTCCTATTATCTCTAGCTTTGTTTTTCGTTGCTTCCTCTGTTTTTCAGAACTACTATCAGGTCAGAAAAGAGCCAAAACAGGAAAGGGATAAGGGTTTCATCCGTTTGGAATATTTTATCTTCAATTGATATAATTTGTGCAGGAAGATTTGTTGATTTTATATTAGACCAATGAGATTGATTTTGTTTTCAATTTTGATTTTACTGGTAGATGTATTGAAACAAGTTCAATTTTGAATTTCAAACTTTACAAATATAGTTAAAAACCTAAAATCATTTTAAAAACAAAAAAACCGAATATTTTTACTTTTAAGAAATTACATATTTAGTTAACTTATTTTATAATTAGTTCAATTTTGATCTATAATTTTTTTTTAAGTTTTGTTTTGGTCTACTAATTATTCAATTTATTTAATAAAGGTCCAGATTTGTTTTCTCAAATTTAACCAGCTTTTTACTTTATCAAATCTTACTTAAATTCAGCAAACATATACTTGTTTACAAGCTATGCATTTCTTCTTTACAACCATATAAATATCATTTAAATTGAAGTTCTAAAACTCAAGATAATTGATCCCAAAATAAAGTACCCGAAACTACCAATTTTTCAAATTTCACCTAATTTCAATTCTCTTAAATTCTAATACTCCAACTTGGTTTCTATGACTAAGAAATAATGAAATATAACTTATACTTCAATTATAATTGAAGAAAACACAACCCAAAGGATTTAGAGTCACAAATCTGAATCTTTATTGAACAAGTGAAATAATTAATGGACCAAAATAAAACTTAAAAAAATCATGCACCAACAAATCTGTAATTTCTTATTTTTACCTTCCTTCATCTATCATTCAAAATCGCCTTGAGAAATGAACTGTTGCCCCTTTCAACCACATTGAACTTCATCATTGGAGGACTAGAGGTATTAGTAACTTCATCGATCATTATGCATAATTGTGAAACCTCCCCACACCCACTTTTGTCAAAATGACTCACTTCTAAATAATTAATTTATTTGGTCTGGTGACTCCCAATAATTAGTTAAGTAATTAAAATTTCAATCTCTAACTATATTGCTTGTATTGCTTAAAATAGTAAGCACCGAAGGATAAATGAAAAGAGGGTTTGGTATGCAATTATAGTTGGCAAGGTTCCATTTAGTATTGGCAATTGGCGATCAGTTGTTTAAGGGAAAAATAAATACTCTTCCGACTGTAAGACCATATTTTTGGATTCAACCAAGTTTCTAAATGATATCTTTGTCATATTCACCATAAGATTTTATATGTATACTTGCGGTAGACTATGTACCAATGAAGTTATGAGAAAGAACAAGATCCAACTTTCTTTCTCGGCTTGTTTTTTTCTTTCCTTATTTTTTAACTTTTAATCAATTTAATTGTTTGACTACTTTAATTCTCTTTAATATTTTCTTCGGTTTTGATTGTTTGAAAGATGTTTGTGGAATTCAAAAAGTTATACCTAACCCCTCAACTTCATGGTTTATATAATTTGAACCGATTATGTGCAATATGATGAGAGCTGGTTGCATAGGAAACTGTTAAGATCCTCAAGCTACAATATAATTCCATGCCTAGCTCAAGCTCAATCAAAACTTGAGGGAGTGACCCAACGACACCAAAAACTCGACCCACTAACCTATCAATATATAGGTGTCAAAGTTGGATCCATGGTTATTCAACCCCAGTGACACTCCACTTTATATTGTGGGTTTCAGAAGTAAATAAAATTGTCCTTTTAAGAATTACCCTTTTATTTATTTCCATGGTTATCCAGCCCAATAAACGAGCTCAATATACATTTCTAACAACTTTTAGGTGCTTTCCAACTTGTTCCAATATATGATTATTAACAAATGCGAATAATAACTACAATATATTTCTTTTGTTATATCGGAGGGAATCGAACCTTGTACCTAGCCTAATCGTAATTCTTACCTCACTTACTCTCATCACCTGGGCTAACCTCAAGAACTTGTAATAACTACAATATTACTGATGCAATTGACCTCAATAGATATATTATGTTTTCTAATTATTTTGATCTTTGATCTAGTATTGTACATATATTCTATTTTTGGTCTGTCAACTACATATTTTTTATTCAGGATCCATATCATTTACTTTTGCTTGACCAACTATGATTATGTGTCAAAGAATAAAGACTTAGATAGATATTATAGTTGGTCAAGAATTTGGTATAAGTGGTGGGGATAGAGAGCAGCTCTCAAATGTTTTAAATTTAAATTTTACTTGAGTTTGAAATGATCATAATTTTTTTTGGTGAAGAGAGTGATTGAGGTGGCGATCGAGAAGTAATAGAGACTATCTCGACCATAGGAAGGTCGACAAAGTAAATAAGGTGAACAAGGTAATTTGGATTAAACATGGTCCACAAAATTTTTAAGTTTTTTACTTGAAGGTAAAAAAAGGTAGCAATCCATGAAAATGGGGAATTTGACGAATTTCCCAATTATTGGGGGGTAAAGAGCAATTTTTAAGGGTGCTTTACACGTACGCCACCGTAATGGACCTAATGGTGAACTGAACATCACTTTAGCAGGTGTGACCATTCGTTTTCCCGACCAAGACCGTCTCCTTAGCAGGGGTTTTAGCAGCCCACTCCGACTATCTACGCTTCCAAAACCGCCACCTTCTCTGCCTCTTGAAGTACAAACAAAATGACTTTTTTATTCCCAATGCTTGCTTTGTGTTTTGCTTAATGGATGGGCCATTCTCGGCTTGTTTTACTGAGTTTCTGGTCATGGGCATTTTGCATTGATGTGCTTCAGCGCACACAAGGGATCTTATTTACTGAGTTTCAAAATCCCATTTAACATAGTAAATGATTTGGTTTGCTATATAGCCATTCTAAACGAATACAATATTCCTAAATGAGAGATATTGAAGTCATGTGATGGAAGAATCTGTATGCCTCTAGGCTCTACTGATTTCTTTATATTCCATTTCCATTTCCATTTGGGACTGTTTTAGGCTGTATTCAGTATATATGTGGCAATTACTTAAGGCATTGAAATTGTTAAATGAATAGAATTATGGACATGTATTCCTTGTATGTAAGGTTGTGTACGTTATATATAATTCTTGAGTCCTAAGTAACTTGGGCCTGTGATGTACTTGTATGAGAGCAATTTTATCGAGCTCTCTAAATTGAGATAAATTATTCTATATAATTGATATACTGTTATGTGGTATAATCAGTGTATGTGTTATAATATGAATGAATGTTATTAATATTATATTGTACACATATAAACACAACATACATTCAATAATACACATGTAATTTTCATTATTTTGTTCAGTGCTCCATAGTTAAAGTGAAGTAAACTGTCACGAGGTTACATTAAAGTTTTTAAAAAATTTAAACTTTGTAAGGGTTTAAGGCTTCTTATTTATTTCGAGATATTGATCCTAAACTTAAAGATAAATGTTACATCCCCAATTTGTGGTTGCCACCAATCTAAAAAATTGAGTTTGTAAAAGAAATAAATTATGGCCGACCAATCAATCAAGCTACCTACAATCGATGGAAGGATGCTCTTGTTCTTTTTATCCATTATATGGGAAATATATGGAGGACTTGAACAATAAACCTATTAGCATCAGTCATTTTTTTTTTTATTAATCCTCCTATAAATGACCTCTTCTCATATGGCACAAAGGACCTCCTCTCATATAGAAGAGACCTTGTGCCATCTACTAAACCAAACGGTTAATAGTTGTGTAAAGTTTATTTGAACATGCAAGTCTCGAAAAAGCCTTCCTAGCGGGACTTCCATAAACCCACTTCAAATAACTTTTATCCGGCTCGTACCAAAACCTCCCCATCATTGTTACTAGTAATACGACAAAGCTCAAGCTCATAGACACGATGAATGGGCCTGCAGAACCGTACCCCTTCTTTTTTTAAACTTAGGAAGAGCTGTATGTGAAAGCAAAATCTTGAAACTTTGAAAAGACCAAGTCAAATGTAAATACTAAATAGAGTAATAACTGTAATATAGATCATCATGAGATCTAAAAGGTTTAACTGTGTGTTAATGACAGTTAGCAAATGTTTACCAAAAAAAAAAAAACCAACAAATTAAGCCAGCCACATTCCTCTGCATCATGATCATCATCTCCTTCATACCCAGGAACTCCAAACGAGCCCAGAATAGAGATTTGGAAAAAACCAAAGATGATGAACAATAATATCATCGTCACCATCATCCTCCAAAAGCAGATGGGATCACAGTTATGTGTCTGAGAGGCTGTGAGACGTCGGTGCCTCCAGCATGCTGCACAAATTCAGCCGGCGAGAATGTGCTTCCATGGCAGACGCAGACGATGCTGATCTCCGATTTGGAGTATCTGTACAAGAACCCATGAATAGTCTTCCCATTCGGGCCGTTCCCTGTGGTCGAAACATACGGCATTTGTGGGAGGGAAGGGGGATTTGGACTCTGGGTTTGGGGTTTTGGGGGCTTTGGAATGTCCACTTTGGTAATTTCCTTCAATGAACTTGGAGTTGGAGTTGGAGTTGTAGGATCTTGTTTGGGTGAGATGGGTTTGGGAATTGGAAGTGGTTTTGCTTCTGATGAAATGGGTTCTTCTTTGGGAACCACTTTGTGATCACCATTATTGCCTTGGGAAATAGATTCAAATGAGTGAGAAGTAGCAGTGTGGTTTTTGGCATTCGAATTACCATTCAAATGGTTTTGCTCTGGTAAACACTGGCTTGAATGGCTTCTGGTATCACTGCTTCCACCACCTGATAAAACAAGAAGAAGAATTTGAAACCCAAAAATCAGAACCCATTTTTTAGAAATTTGAAAAACTAGAAAAAATTTGGGAGACATTTAACCTATGTTTTAGTGTTTTAGAATTATCACCCTCAAATAATACACGAACACCCTCCAATAGAACCCCTCAACTAGTATCGAGGGGGCTTTGAACTTGATGAGAACACGAACATTACATATGATATAGATATTTTTTTTGGTTGACGAACATTAAATATCGGAAACATTGAAAAAAAGAAAATTAAAGAAATAATTAATAAAGTTTAGAGTTATAAACTTATACCTTCATGTGAACCGCTATAATGATCTGAAACTGTGGAGGAACTGCACATTGGGGACCCGTTCAACGAGGTCGTTTTCCTAAACCCACCATTCTGCTGATCCGAGTCGGACCCATTGATATTCGACGGGTCAACCACCAAATCCGGCTGCGATTGAAACGGCCTAAACCCGCCACCGCCGCCGCTAGCGGGATCCCAACACGTCATCACGCAAGGATACGCGAACCCGTTCGAGCACGGAACAAACTGCACCGGCGGGTACGGGTACTGAACCGGTTGGACCGGGTACCGGTGCTGCTCCATTTGCCCGTTACTCAAATTGAGATTCACGTTCGCGTCTATTCTCTCTTTCTTGCTCGCCGGTTGCTGCTGCTGTTGTTCTTCTTCGATTTGGGAGCACTCGTTCCTCCCTCCTCCACGGCTCTTCTTCTCCTCTCGCTTCCTCTTCGCCTCTTGTCTTCGCAGCGCCTGGATCTCCCGCTTTGTCTGCGGATCGATAAGCGCGCTCTCCGGCTCTGACGAGGCGATTGGCAACGGCGACAAAGTGCTGGATCTCAACAACGCCGTCGTGTGGTTTTCGACGCCGTTGATTTTCGATTTCTCTGATTTTCTAACACTGCTGCCTCCGATCGACAAACCTAAATCGAGCTCAATCTCCTCCTCTTTCAACTCCGTCTGATCAGAAACCTCCCTCATTGTAAGAGCTCTCAATAATTTAATTCAATGTATCGCACAGCCTCAAACTGCATAAAGAACAAAACTTCAAGCTTGAAGCTGGAGTTTTATAGTAAGGGCCAGTTTGTTTGCTTTGAAATTCAGATTAGGGTTTGGATTGGATTCAGATTTTCAGGGGGGAGAAAGAGAGGAAATAGGCAAGGGAGGGAAGCGAGGGAGGGTGCCACGTGACGAGATAGGAGAAGGGAAAAGGACGGTGGTTGACACCTAGGACGTTCTGGATTAGATTTAGCGGATGGCATTAGCAAACTCTTCACCTCTAATCCTGATTAATCGGTGGAAAAATTTGCCATTACTTCGTTTTTAGCGGGAAACGGAAGCTCCTTAAGTGTAAAACGCGCCACGTGGCCCACGTGCATGAAGAGATGTGAGTCGGACACGTGTTCATCCCTGGGCGGGCCTAAAATAACAACGTAGGGCTCTGCCTCCCCTGACAAGCTGGAATTAGTGTACGGACGCGTGGTGCGAGATCTCGCTATCACCCCACGAATCTCTACCGTCGTTTTCACTCCACGAATCGCAGGGCAGGAAGAGATTACGTAACCGCCTTTGTGTGCGACACGTGTGTCCTTCGGATTCATGCGGGGCCCGCTTCCCATGAAGTCTTAGAAGTACGGGGGGAGTTGAGAGCGAAACGTGGCGCGCATGTTGAGCGTCAATAGCTCAGCAGCAGGGTCAAGTTGGTCTGCAGCTTTTGCGGAGTGTTGATGTTGACGTGTCAACGTGTCCTCAGGCACAGAGCTGTGGACACGTGGAGGTGTTTTAGAGTGAGGTTTTATTCAAAGTACAAGATAGGGTCTGTGGCGCATAGACCGAGTTTGAAGTGCATATGACCGATGCTTACAGTTTCAATATGTGATGCATGGGTGCCACGTGTCGCTGGCTGGACTCGCGTGATATAAAAGCTGTAGCTGCGTGAGCGATTGCTTATGATTGTTCCTGATATTTCCTAGCCAAAAGAGAATTCTCCATCAAAAACAACTTTGGTTTGACCCACTTTACGAGATAACATATTCTTTTATGTAAGATAGTTTCTTAAACATAAGTTGAGTTATTATGCCAATATTATAAATTACGTTCAATAAAGTTAGTTTAGAGTTTTTATTAGAACGATGATGATTATTAACTAAATAAAATTCTTTAGTTTAATTTGAGTATATATTTTTTTTTTTAGTTGAGGGGAAAAGGATTGAACTTGATTGCTATAATGTCATTGTCTGCTAATGCTGTAGAACTAAGTCATGGTATAACAAAATATTCAGTAGAGTAGTCCATTTGTTAGTTGTCAAATCAAGTGTGCTTCTTTTGTGACGAGATTGAAAAATCGACAACACACCAAAAGCATAGTCTTTCTTATGTGACAAGATTGAAAAATCGACTACACACCAAAAACATAGTCTTTCAGTTTGTCCATTTTAGCACGCATCATCATCATTATCAAAATTCCTGACTCAAAATTTGTTCATTAATTCCTGAATGACTTTGTATTAGGAAAGCATGCACAAGTAAACATGTGTCTTAAGTGTCTAACTAAACCCAAGAAAACATAAACATAGGAAAAAAGAGAAGAGACCATCACAGGAAATGCTTGTATATTGATAAAAGAAAAAGAAAGGCAGTACAACAGCATCATGCATGCCCTGCTGTTCTGAGCTTCGAAATTTAGACAGGCATCCTCATTATGAGCTGGCCTTCCATATAACTGCAAAACAAATTAAGGATATGTGATAAAAGGGTTAGGGGCACTTGGGATTAGTCATTAAAATGTGGAATTAGAGAAAATGTATGTACCATGTCATCATCATGGTGATGTGGTATATATGACTACTCATGATATATACCATATCATGTGGTCTTTGACTCTGTATATGATATTATGTGGTCTTTTTAGTGTCAACACATGCCATGGATAACTATACAACATCAGCTTGATGTAATAGTAACAAAAGGAGAGAGGGGGTACCTCTTTATGTAATAGTAGCAAAAGTCCGCTAAGATGAATGTTTGAACCATCTCACAGAGGAAAGCTGCCAAAACCCAGACATACCCACTCCCAAGTAAGAATAAATACCTCCCACCAGTTTCATAGATCTGCAAGTAAATTGCAAAGTGTTGCATTTAGTCCAATGCAACTGTGATCGCAAATTTCACACGGTATACTAAAGTTTGAGTACTTGTATATGTGCATATTATAATCTAAGAAAGCATTACTAACCATAATGATCCAATGAGCACATGCGAAGAATCTTGAAATACCCAATGCAAACACATAATGGGCTGTGAATGGTTCAACCATCTGAAAGCAAAGCAATATCAGAAGAAAACAAAGATCAATTCTGGTCACTTGGCAAACAGGTGATAAACAGTTTTAATCTATCTGAGATGCAATATGATTCAATGAACCTTTGCATTCTGCATCAAACGAAGCTGAGGCAGTACTGAAACAGCTTCCATGTACGAACCAAATGCCCAAAGGACTCGACTAACGCGAGTATCTAGTGTATATGGGTGGAAAAACAGGCCAAGGATAGCAGAAGGCACCACCTGCAATTCAAATAAAACAAAATGTGGTTTATGAGGTCAAACAATTGTAATACTTTTGTACCTTTTCTAGAGCTATGATGTTAGTTTCAGTTCTGATTCAAGCAGAGCAAACATATCCATTCGACATCTAGTGTGTCTTGCATGATAAGGTTATTGAGGCTGGCCGGCCATACTATTCGTTGAAATTCATGCAAGAGAGATGCAATATCTGGTGGTGCACAGTGGAGAAAAGAGACTACAAAGCATAAGCAATTTTCAATGTCTAATATGTGTCTTCCCTTCAAATTTACTATTAATATTAACATACTAAATTCGCTAATAAATGATCATACCCTGACAATTATATGTTCAATGTAGTCTCAATTGAAAATTCTAATCTCTAATGAAGTTCTTTCTAAAAGAGGATGTTGCCTTAATTAATAGCACTGGTCTTTGATTATTTTCATCAAATGATCCCCCTTTTTGACAAAGCATATGGGTACTGTATACCGATGAATTGACATACAGAATATGATTCCCAAATACATATACATAGACACACACAGGCAGGCGCATGCACACACACACACACAACCAAACGGGAGATAAGTAAAATTGTTCTGTTTTTCTATCCATAGCAAACAGCAGAAGATCTTTACCACATAATATAAGTGAAAGTTGTCTAATTCCTTGATGTAGGTGGACTTCAATTTAAACCGCATCATATATACGACCCATATTGTTGAAATGAGAGTAGATAAATCTAGCACAGTGTGAATGTCGGACTCCATGATGGTACTACAAACCAATCTTACTGCTAGGAACAGAGCTGTGAGTTCCTGAGTCTTTAGGGAAAGACCTGATTAGGTAATAGAAACCTGGTTAGCAAAAACTCTTTTAACACATACACATTGAAGGTATATATATGTTCTAAGCTAGAACTGATAAATATAATAAGAAAATGTATTACTTTGAAATGGTTACCTAGAATGCTAACTCCTATTCCAATTACAAATATAACACCTTCTTCTGACTAAAGTCGAATTTTGTTGCATGGTTTCAACAGGGATCAGATTAATCATTTGAAAATGGATATTTTGCTAGACTACAAAACTAAAGTGACACAGCCATAGGTCCATAGTCATGCAGTAATTTATATAATGTTATAAGGGTAGAAGAAATCCAAAGTGCACTGAAGGAAATTTCATGTGGAAAGAAAGGCTATCCAGATATATGTTGTTATTGGAACACTTCCCATTGACCAACAAGCTTTAAAGTAGCTAATTCAATCATTTCTCTCTTATTTTGAAAATTTCATTCGATTTATTTACAACAGTAACCATTTTCTTTTGACACACGCATATGTTCAATTTAGAAAAAAACTTGAGTGTAACGGGGGTATACACCTTACTTTCACAATACGCGCTCACATAACTAGTATGTGAGAGATCTTGTGAAAGTAAGAGTGTATACCCCCGTTACACACAAGTTTTTCTTGTCCAATTTATTTACAACAATAACAATTTTATATAATTAGTGTGAGTTAATATTATTTGTAGAGCATTTAGGCATTAACAAGTTGATTTTTTTCTACCTCTATGCTTGGTTAAATAATACTACCCTCTTCAGCCACATAAAGTATACTCCCCAAATAAATTATAAAATTGTACCCTTGCAAGTTGCAACCACTCTGCCATGACAATACACTAATAAAAGGTCACACCTAACACACAATTAAAAATTGAAGTTGAAAACCACCCAATTCAAACAACAAGACGCATGACAAATCCCATTAACAAAAACCCAAAAAAAAAAAAAATTCAGAATTTTGAAACATAGAGATCAACGTCATAGATTATATACCAGAGCAGGTCTTTTGGGTGGTGAGCTTATATATGAGGACGATGATCCCCAAAAAATGGACGGCTTCAGATGCAATGAAAAAGTGGTTGTGGTTCTTCACAAAAAACTTCAATGCCAACAATGCACAGAGCGCAAGCGAGGCTCCAAGAAAGACCTTCACCTTCATCGACTGCCTCCTCACCCACTGAAACAGCACATTCACTGACGAGCTCGTCCTCCTCCTCCCCATGGTATCTGCCCAAGACCGCTCTGCACCTGATCGATGCCCTGTGGAGAAAGAAAAGCAGTGATTTTTGCGAGAGAAAGGAACAAAATTTGTGTTTGTGTTGTTATGTGAGAAGAAGAGTGTGAGCGTTTTGATGGGCAATTGGGCATGCAGTTGGTCCGATACTATGTGGCGCTTGTGTTGTTAGTGTTTCCAAGGCCAATGAGGAATGGACACGTGGAATTTTGATTTTCAGACAATGGATTTTGTATCCCAAAAGTTAATGCTTGCCTTTTTGGGGCTGTTGGATTTGGGTACCAAATCCTTGTATTGACCTTTTCGGTGATTTTCTTGTTGATTTAGTCCATGAATTTTCTTTTTTTGTAAGAATTTAATCCGAAACTTTAATGACACAATAAAACGATTAAACGGACATGCAATGCTTGTCAGCTTTTATTTTTTTAAATTATTTGTTTAATTAAGACTTAAGAGCCAAGCTTTTAAAATTAACGATACTTTTTTATTTTTCAAATTGTTCTACTTGATCAGTTGTTCCATTATGGATGGGATTAGTCTTTCTGGTAGGTTTCTTAATTCTCTTATGTCTTCAACATATTCGTTCTCTTCTTATTATTTGTCGGTACAGTTCCTAAAACTTTGATGAGAAAAAAAAAAAATCATTAAGAGACTTGATTTATTCTATAATGTCTCAATTAGGTTATATAATGTCAGCTTTAGATATATTTGTCATGATTGTGAAGTGGAGTAAGTAAGTGCTCTATTACTAAATTTTAAGTTCTGATTAACTTAAATTCTTGTTATAAATGTAAAAATGAGTAGATAAACACATATGTTTAATTGTTTATAGTTTGCTTTGTAAAATTTAAATTCAGTTTTAGGAGTGTTGGTGCCATCAATATTATGGCTTTGCTACCAAATAAAATTAGTGGGGCATCTTTCTTTGGCTCTAAGTGGAATTATATAATTTCTTGCATAAAATAATTCAGAAGGAAGTAATTCTGAAACGAACATTGACCCTTTCATTAAAAACAATGAACAACTCAAAAACAGGGGAAGAAAACAATGACTAAAAAAATGGTCTGTACATTGGCTCCATTGGTGGCTAACAAAGAGTTTAAGACCCTAATTATCCAGCAATTTACAACATAAGAGACTATTGTAAGAGAATAAATTTGGAAATTACCTCCTGGTTGAGTTCACGATTAATAATTAGGAAAATACCAATAAGACTCACCCACGTCCACAAAGACGATTGCTAGCCATTGATGAGACAAGTATCACCACAAACCTCACGTCAATCGACGGTTGAGAATAACTCGCACGATTGATCTATTGTTGGTAGCACAACCTTGTTCATGTTATAAAGAAAGAAAATAGAAAATACAAACATGATATTAATAGGTACATATATAACACCATTCACACTTCACAGAGCAGAAACTGAACTGCATAACAAGCACAATGAGAGTTTCACAATCACCAGAGCATACTATATATCACTCTATCACAAGTCTCTACCTATTGCTGATATAATTCAGAGGGCAGGCGCGGGTGTAGGATAACTTCCAGTGAGGTAGCCCTTGGCAGAGTAATCCCCAACCCTTCAGTCATGTCCACAGCCAAGTCCAAAGGTGTTGTCAACTCAAACCCTTGAAGCAGCCTTGCAAGAGCCAAGTGAATGACTTGGAGTGCAAGATTCAAACCAGGACAAGACCTCCTGCCAGACCCAAATGGTATAAACTCAAAATGCTGCCCAGAAGCATCAATGCCTGCATGAGTTGTGAGAAACCTGTTTGGGGAAAACACTTCAGGGTCTGGCCAAACACTCGGGTCTCTATGCAACTTAAACAAATTCACAAACAGGCGGGTGCCCTTTGGAATGTGGTAGCTACAGACATTGCAGTCCTCCATTGCCTCATGTGGGATTGAGAGTGGGGCTGGTGGGTATAGGCGCAGTGTTTCTTTGACAATGGCTTGGAGGTAAACCAGGTTTTTGATATCAGTGTCTTGGACTAATCTGTCTTTGCCTACTATGAGGTCTACCTCTTCTTGGGCTTGCTTCAGAGTTTGCCTGTTGTTTAGCAGTAGAGAAAGGGCCCATGTCAAGCTGATTGCTGTGGTTTCTGAACCAGCTAAGATAAGAGTCTGCAGCATTATGAGAATTTTGAACAATGTTATTATAGAGTGTTGTTGCAATTTGAAAATGTATATAGAAGGCACACTAAGTAATCATCTTGTGGACTGGGAGATAATTTGGTGATTAAGGGTACACATTTTTAGACGTATTACATGGTAGGTGAAATCCATTAGCTGAGGCAGCCATGATTATTTTAACATTTTAGATCCCAACTGATGTGTGTTAATATACCATTTGTTTATGTCTAGACCAACTCTAGATTTCATTTATTTACAACAAGTATGAAATCGACATCTCATATTATTAAACAAATTCACTTTTCTTTTTTATCGTAAAATCTATTGTATGTGATACCATATACAAAGTCTAATTAATGACTTGGGACATATATGGTCGGATGTTAAAGAGCACATACCATTGCTGTTGCCTTGATAACAGTCACACGATCATGGCCAAACAAGGAATTGTCCCCATCATCAATCATAGACATCATGACATCAATGAAGTCATGCTGGTAATTGCTTGACTGATCATCACTCCCACCTTGCTTCCTTGCACAATGTTCTTCAACCCAACTCCCCATAAGACAATCCAGTTCCCTCCCAATCTTCTTCATAGATTTCACTTGCCCCTTAAAATCAACCCACTCAGGAAACCCAATCACATCAGAAGCCACTGGGCTCCCAGTCACATACATAAACTCCTCCATAAGCTTCCCAATCCTCTGTTCCTCATCTCCTTCATTTCCATCAAAATACCTCTTCCCAGCAATCATTCTGGTTATTATATTCAAGGACATGTGCTCAATCCACTCACTAATATTCACCACCTTGATTGGGCTTGTACCCTTCTGACCATTTTGCCCTTTGCCTAATTTGCAGAGTGAGTACAACCCATTAATGAAAGCATCAACCTCAGAGACTTGGACATGCTTCAACGTCTCCAGCCTTCTGCTAGACAACAACTCAACCACGACCAGCTTTCTCATATCACGCCAAAATGGACCATAAGGTGCGAACCCAAATGCTGCATAGTTGTAACCGAGGTACTTCCCTTGCATGGATTTGGATCTGGTGGCAAAAACTCTGTCATTTTGGGTGAAGCACTCCTTGACTGCTTCATAGTTGTTGATCACAAGGGCTCGGTTCTTGCCGAGCCATATGGTGAAGATGGGTCCGTACTTGTCAGCCATGACTGCTAAGGTTCGGAAGAGTGGGGTTCGGCCACCGAGTTGGTGGAGGTGGCCTATGATTGGTAAGGCACCTGATGGTTCTGGGGACAACATGCCCTTCATTTTGGGACTGCCAGAGCTCATGACCCTCCATAGATAGAGAACCAAGACTAAGAGCCCTGCAATGGTTAGTAGATGAGAAAGAAAATCCATGATGGCTATGGTGATAATGTCTCAATTACATGAAAGTTTAATCTCCAACTAATTCATGGTTAATTTGTGCATGGTGAGTTGGTGACCATCATAGCAGACAAGGAAAAATTACACAACTTTTATGATTGACCCGTAACAACTAAAGGTGTATTGTTACATTTTTTTTTTTGGGGCCATTGGTATTGTTACATTTCTTGAACAAAAGAAAATAAGTGTATTGACTAAATTTTGTTTAATAAATGGTTGTCAATGTTTTATTTATTGAATTTCAGTCTCACCTTGTGTCTTGTTTATTTCTATTATCACATTATTTAGTAATTAGTCTCACTTCAGTCGTTCCATTATGAATTGGATTAGTCTTTCTTGTAGGTTTCTTAATTCTCTTATCCTTGAACATATTTGTTCTCTTCCTATTATTTGTCGGCACAATTGCTAAAACTCCAATGAGAAGAAAAAAAGAAGGCATTAAGAGCTTGTTTGGTATTATATTCAAAAACTATTTTTTGTTTTGAAAAATAAAAAAATAAGTTTTAGTCAAGAAAACGTGTTTGGTAGACCATTTTCAAAAACAGATTTTAGAAAAAAAATTCAAAAACATGCCTCTTTTTAAAAATGATAAAACATCGTTTTTATTATTATTATTTTTTTATACTTCTTTTTTTCTTAGCATTCATTATTTTTTAAATTTAAAAATTGTTTTCAAATTTCATACCAAACACATTTTCAAATTTTAAAAATTGATTTTGAAAACTCACCTTAAAAAAAAATCTTAATTTTTGAAAAAAATATTTGAGTATGATAACAAACGGGCCCTAAAAGACTCGGATTATTCTACAATGTCTCAATTGGGTTATACAGTATGATATTAGTTCTAAGTATGTTTGTCATGATTGTGAAAGCGAGTAAGCAAGTGCTCTATTATTGAAATTTTAAGTTTTGATTAACTTAAACTCTTGTCGTAAATGTAAAGATGAGTACATAAGCCGCATATATGTTTAATGGTTTACAGTTTACTTTGTAAAATTTAATTCAGTTTTAGAAATGTTGGTGCGATCAATATAATGGCTTTGTTACCAAATAAGACCCTAATTATCCAGGAATTTACAACATAAGAGACTCTTGTAAGAGAATAAATGTGGAAATTACCTCCTGGTTGAGTTCACGATTAATAAATAGGAAAATACTAATAAAACTCACCCACGTCCACAAAGACGAGTGCTAGCCATTGATGATACAAGTATCACCACAAACCTCACATCAATCGACGGTTGAGAATAACTCGCACGATTGATCTATTGTTGGTAGCACAACCTTGTCCATGTTATAAAGAAAAAAAATACAAACATGATATTAATCGGTACATATATAACACTATTCACACTTCACAGAGCACAAAACTGAACTGCATAACAAGCACAATGAGAGTTTCACAATCACCAGAGCATACTATACAATGAGAGTTTCACAATCACCAGAGCATACTATATATCAGTCTATCACAAGTCTCTACCTATTGCTGATATAATTCAGAGGGCAGGCGCGGGTGTAGGATAACTTCCAGTGAGGTAGCCCTTGGCAGAGTAATCCCCAACCCTTCAGTCATGTCCACAGCCAAGTCCAATGGTGTTGTCAACTCAAACCCTTGAAGCAGCCTTGCAAGAGACAAGTGAATGACTTGGAGTGCAAGATTGATACCAGGACAAGACCTCCTGCCAGACCCAAATGGTATCAATTCAAAATGCTGCCCAGAAGCGTCAATGCCTGCATGAGTTGTGAGAAACCTGTCTGGGGAAAACACTTCAGGGTCTGGCCAAACACTTGGGTCTCTATGCAACTTAAACAAATTCACAAGCAGGCGGGTGCCCTTTGGAATGTGGTAGCTACAGACATTGCAGTCCTCTATTGCCTCATGTGGGACTGAGAGTGGGGCTGGTGGGTATAGGCGCAGTGTTTCTTTGACAATGGCTTGGAGGTAAACCAGGTTTTTGATATCAGTGTCTTGGACTAATCTGTCTTTGCCTACTATGAGATCTACCTCTTCTTGGGCTTGCTTCAGAGTTTGCCTGTTGTTTAGCAGTAGAGAGAGGGCCCATGTCAAGCCGATTGCTGTGGATTCTGAACCAGCTAAGATAAGATTCTGCAGCATTATGAGAATTTTGAACAATGTTATTATAGATGAAATCCATTAGCTGAGCCACCCATGATTATTTTAACATTTTAGATCACAACTGATGTGTTAATAAATTTAATATGTCATTTGTTTGTGTCTGGACCAATTCTAAATTTCATTTATTTTACAACAAGTATGAAATCGATATCGCATATTATTACACAAATTCATTTTTTCACTACTAGAGTGTAGATTTTTTTATGGTAAAATCTATTGTATGTGATACCATATACAAACTCTAATTAGTGAATTGGGACATATATAGTCAGATGTTAAAGAGCACATACCATTGCTGTTGCCTTAATAACAGTCACAGGATCATGGCCAAGCAAGGAATTGTCCCCATCATCAATCATAGACATCATGACATCAATGAAGTCATGCTGGTAATTGCTTGACTGATCATCACTCCCACCTTGCTTCCTTGCACAATGTTCTTCAACCCAACTCCCCATAAGACAATCCAGTTCCCTCCCAATCTTCTTCATAGATTTCACTTGCCCCTTAAAATCAACCCACTCAGGAAACCCAATCACATCAGAAGCCACTGGGCTGCCAGACACATACATAAACTCCTTCATAAGCTTCCCAATCCTCTGTTCCTCATCTCCTTCATTTCCATCAAAATACCTCTTCCCAGCAATCATTCTGGTTAATATATTCAAGGACATGTGCTCAATCCACTCACTAATATTCACCGCCTTGATTGGGCTTGTACCCTTCTGACCATTTTGCCCTTTGCCTAATTTGCAGAGTAAGTACAACCCATTAATGAAAGCATCAACCTCAGAGACTTGGACATGCTTCAACGTCTCCAGCCTTCTGCTAGACAACCACTCAACCATGACCAGCTTTCTCATATCACGCCAAAATGGACCATAAGGTGCGAACCCAAATGCTGCATAGTTGTAACCGAGGTACTTCCCGTGCGTGGATTTGGGTCTGTTGGCCAAAACTCTGTCGTTTTGGGTGAAGCACTCCTTGACTGCTTCATAGTTGTTGATCACAAGGGCTCGGTTCCTGCCGATCCATATGGTGAAGATGGGTCCGTACTTGTCAGCCATGGCTGCTAAGGTTCGGAAAAGTGGGATTCGGCCACCGAGTTGGTGGAGGTGGCCTATGATTGGTAAGG
Source organism: Dryas drummondii (assembly GCA_003254865.1). Lineage (NCBI taxonomy): Eukaryota > Viridiplantae > Streptophyta > Magnoliopsida > Rosales > Rosaceae > Dryas > Dryas drummondii. Next base: position 2,380,082 of record QANW01010535.1, on the reverse strand, counting down.
CACCTGATGGTTCTGGGGACAACATGCCCTTCATTTTGGGACTGCCAGAGCTCATGACCCTCCATAGATAGAGAACCAAGACTAGGAGCCCTGCAATGGTTAGTAGATGAGAAAGAAAATCCATGATGGCTAATTGGCTATGGTGATAAATGATTATGGCTCAATTACATAAAAGTTTAATCTCCAACTAATTCATGGTTAATTTATGCATGGTGACCATCATAGCAGACAAAGACAAATGACAAAACTTTTAGGTTTGACCCGTAACAACTAAACATTGTTACATTTCTTGAACAAAAGAAAAAAAGTGTATCGACTGTTAAGCCATAACAGTATTATGGTTCAGCTCAGCACCTGTTTGGTTAGCTTAATTATTAATTAATCTGTTGTGTGAGCTGTCATGCATTTAGGTCGGTTATATTGATTCACAGCCATACATATAAGATATCAGTCTTTGTTGTACGGATTATTGTTCCATCGAATCAAACACTTCATTCATATCACTTACTCTCTGTTTTTCTTCTTCTTCTCAAGTTCTTACTTTCTCTGTAACCCTAATCTAGATTCTAGCATCGACTAAACTTTGTTTAATAAATGGTTGTCAATATTTTATTTATTGAATTTTAGTCTCACCTTGTGTCTTGTTTGTTTCTAATATCACATTATTTAGTAAACCTAATATTATTGTAACTAAAAATTAAAATACGACGTATTTTCTTTGTAGAGAGGTTTTAACACATTTTGAACATAAATATGATCGAGGTAGAATAAATTCTAAATTTGAATATCAGTAACGTTAGGTGAGTTCAACATGTCGTGTTGGATAATGTTTTTCTTTTTTTCTTGAGAATTTTGAGTTGGTCTAGTTATATATCTTCAAGTACTCAATTGCTTAATATATAATTTGATAGCAACTAATATATAATATAGAATAATTTGATTTTCAATGCATGTGAATTCCGTCTACACATGAATAATAATAGAATATTGACTGAAAGGCAAGTTTGTAGAATATCTTAAATATGTGGTACACAAATCAAGGGTTGGATAACATATAATATAGACAATGGAACGACTAGTTGGGGTCTTGATACATATCACTAATTTATGGATGGCCTTCTAACATTTTAGATTTTTTGGGGTCGGTCCATTTTAGGATGGCAACGGGGCGGGGCGGGCCGAAAATAGGTAATAAGATCCATTAGAAATAAGGGAGGCCCAACATCCATAGTCCTATAGAAAGGCTAGCCCAACTAACAAAAGAGAGAAGGCCCAAAAACAATGAAACGGAAAACACCATACCCTAAGCTCTAATCAGCAACACCGCGAACCACAGAGGACATCAATAAGAGCAGATCCACCACCACTCATTGGTTAAGATAAAATGTGTAGATTAATACTTAACCCTTTGATAGAAATATAGAATCATATAATTGCAAACATTTAAGATAAGCTTGTACGTCCAAGGATTGAGACTTTCTGATTGTACCCATCATTTAAGATAAAAACCATTAAAAACGTTTTTAGTCCTAGGTTGTACGTTCTAGACTTCTAGTCATGTGTTTTATCCCAAAAAAATATTTGGTTCACGTGGTTTCAAAATTTCGTATGTGCTTTATATCATTTGCAATATCAGGATAATTTTAACAAATTCAAATTTTTTATTTTTGTTTAAAAATCAAATTGAATGTTATATATATATGATTTTTTGTTATTTTGTAGTGAACTTAAACAAGATATACTTTTAATTTGAGAAAAAAATTCATGTTGATGATAAAATGTGCTAAAATTGCAAACAATATAAAACACAAGTATCAAATGCGAAGTTTTGAAACCACATAAAACAAATATGTTTTTGGGATAAAATACAGGGACCAAAATTGTTTTTTTCTCTCTATTATAATGAGTTAATTTCAATTCAGTAGCTCAAGTTTATTTCAAATTTTAATTTAGTGTTTCATGTTTAAAATATTGCAATGTTATATCTCATCTTTTCAATTTGTTGCAATGTCATATTTCCGTCAGTATGATAATATGACTTGTTAAGAGATCTGTTAAAAGCTGATGTGGCACTTACATGACACTCCCACAATGATGACTAGATGCTACGTGGTCTGATAATAGGCCATGTCATGCAACGTAGCATAAAAATAATTAAAAATCTAGAAACATAACACATCATGCCACATAATTATTTTTAAATTTTTAGATTTTAAATTATTTTTTATGCAACCTGGTATGACATGTCATGTTGTCAGACCACGTAGGGAGGGGGCGGGGGCTGGGATGTGCGACGGGGGTT